>JASAND010031516.1:0-78148 GCA_030248195.1 Trissonchulus latispiculum | reverse complement strand
GGCCGGCCGGCTGGCCGGCGGCCGGTGAGGCCGGCCGGCTAACGGTTGACCGGTACGGCTGGCCGGCCGCCGGCTGGAATACAAATCACCAATTAGAAATTTACAAAATAGAGCAACCAAGCTTAAAATGGACTCCAAATCTAGTTTTGCTAATTTTTTATGCTATGCTGTGCTATTTTTCTAAGATAATATCCGAAAATAAATATCTTAGCAGTTATAATAACTGCACTACAAACTGCTCTAGGCCGGTAGCCGGCCGGCCGGGCGGCCGCCCGCCGGCTTAGTCCTCTGACCGGCCGCCGGCCGGTTGGGTGCGGCCGGGCCGGCCGGCGATCGTCCGGCCGGCGGCCGGCCTCAAACACTAGCTACAACGTTGTCGAATTAATTTTTAATTACGTTATCCTAATTAAAGTTATAATTAATTAATTAAAAATTTCTAATAAAATGCCTATCGTAAGCCTAAGCTAAATTAACGAAACAGCGAGCAGACACACACTTATATGAAAAAAGAATGTACTTAATTAGTGTAGGGTGGGACCCCCTAGACTTTGGTGGTGGGGGGTGGGTCCCAGATTAACGACCTTAGCATCTCAAGCATGTTTAGACATAGTAGCGTAAGAGTTACATACCTATATTATAGACTCTGGTAGGAGCAATTCTAAATAAACTGATTTTTTGAAAAGTCACCACTTCATGACATCGCTTGTTGCTTATACTGACTTAACTGTGAAAAACAGCTGAATGGTTGAAAAACGAAATGTTCATTTTTGTGTCCTCTTTTCAGCCATTACTGCTGGTGTCTTGACCACCTGCTGAGAGATTAATCGGAAATACCGTAATCTCAAACGCCACAAATCTATGCAACAGTGGTGTGATATGGATAATGTAGGGCGGACGCAAGCTGACGTCTCATTCTCCGAATCCCGCCAATTTTTTCGGGTCGTAGATGCTAGAATGACTAATGAACAGCAGCTAAGGCTAGCAGCGCAAGGTATTGCTAAACTAGTCAACTTGAGTTTTGGTAAATATTTGATCCACTACTTTTTTGTTTTTCAACAGAAAGAAGCAATGATACGAGAATGTGCAATTATCTCCGTTTTGCTGGCTGTCGGTATCTGTCAAACAAATGTTCCTGTGCGTCTTTGTTTCCAAACTTATGACGAAGCAAAGAAAGATCCTACCAATTTCGCTTGTGTCGTTGAAGACATAAGCGACCCGAACTCTGATAAAGAAAAGGAAAGTGTTCTCAAATTGCAAGCTGGAGTTACTGCCGATCCACCAGCTAATCATTCCATTTTACCAGTTACTGTGTCAGACTGTACCCCAAAACCACACCATTTGAATGTCAACCAGGCATTTGCGGAGTTTACTTATCAGAAACGAATTTGGTACATGCGTTTTGGAGCCGCTAGCAAAGTTATGACTACCTGGACAAAGATAGCCAGTTATAATAAAACCAATCCTTCCGTGCTCTACGCGCAACTGACAATTTCTCATGGAGATCCTTACTTTGGTTTTGGGGCAATACTGCTTGTAATTGATTTAGCCAGATCTAGATGTCCCACTGACCCAAAGTTTGCCATTGGAGTTGTCTATGACGACAAATACCTGGGCAGTCTCACTGTTTTTCTGAGAAAGTGCGTCAGTACCATAAGTGGACAGATATGATTTTCATAAGATGGGTTACATACATTTAGTGTTGGCCCGGCCCGATGACTAGGAACGGCCCGGCCCGGATTTTTCTCTAACGTGACAACACTAGTTACATTTGACTATTTGAAGGTTCGTTTCCCAAAGTTTTCCTGATCCTATTTTTTCTGTTTCCGGCGGTTCCATGTTTCTGGCGTGGTTTTGTAAAGAAGCACAGAAAGATTATAAAAGATCAGGGGCCAATTTCATAAAACTTTGCAAGTTGCGGAATCTGCAACTCGCACCTGCAAGTGCGGATATGCAAGCTGCAAGTATTGCATAAAGGGTCAAGTGCAGGGGCCAATTTAATGAAATTTTGTATGCGGATTCCGCAACTCGCAGCTGCAAGTTGCGGATTTGCAAGCTGCAAGTGTTGCAAAAGGGCCAAGTGCGGAATCCTCACTTGCACTTGAATTGCGAGTCAAGTAGACTGCAAGCTGCGAGTTCTCTTGAACACAAACAGCAAGTAAGTGTTTCATAAACCCGCTGGAACAAGTTCCGCAACTTGCTTAGCTAATTTAGTTTAAGTTTTATGAAACACTTGTAATCCGCACTTGCATTTCAAGTGCGAGTACTCGCAGACTCGCACTTGCAAATCTGCAAAATTTTATGAAATTGGCCCCTGCTAAAATCTCGCTCTGATAAGAAACGTGAAAGTTCCTATTTAACTTTACTGATTTCACTGGAGAACTAGACTAGTATCAAGAGTGTATAATTGCACTATGTCAAAAACCAGTTAAAACCGGTTGCAATCTAATAGCTCAAACAGGAAGTATTTCCTAATCTGCGTAATGTTCTGACGTCTTTCCTAATTTGCATATTTGCCTTTTGACGTCTAACTGGGAATTGTTAGTTCAGTTGTGTTATTCCATATTGTGAATTGGTGTTGCCCGTTCTTTTTTTTTGCTCCGTATGCTCCGTAATTTATGCCGGTAAATTATTGTAATCCATCCTGGTAATCGCAGTTGGTAAGGATTAGTTGTTAGTTAGGTAGGTAAGGTTTGGATTATTTGCTTAGCCTAGGCCCGGTCGACTATCCTGCAATCGCTCAGCCTTTGAATTCCCGCTCAGGTCCAGACAGCTGAGCTGGGGATTAACAAATGGCGACCGTTGACAGTTCGACTCTGTCTGGTTAGCCATCACGTTTTGTTTTCTTCTTTTTAATGAAATTTATGGGATGGTATTTGGCTATGTATTTGAGTTGAGCGGTGAAGGGTTCACTTTTTGGTGAACACGACACCACCCAAAATTTCGGCTAGGTAAATTTATAAATTAAATTAATTAATAATTCAGCAGCAAAACCTACCTGGCTAACTCCCAGGGCTGCTTTAAAAGCCATTTATCTAATTAATTATTATATCTTAGTATATTAATTATATTATATTTAATTATGACTTAATTTGTGAATTTTTTTCAGGTTCTTTTTTTTCTTTTCTGCTTTGAGTTCTCAACAAAACTTTTTTCCTTTTTCTGCATGAGTTGTTTGAATAAAATTTTTGCTTTAATTTCTCAAATTTTTCTACCGGTTGCTGTTCTACCGTTTCTCAGCTTGCGAAGTATTTAGGCACCTATCAGTCTAAACAACTTTGATCAGCCATCGCGCAAATTTATTAGGACGCAAGGATTCCACGCTCAATTATTCTATGTAGCAACTTGAGATCAGCATCGTTGATATTTAAGAGACATGGCGGACATCAAATTGTATCTTGCGCTTTTTAAAAGTCTGAGTCCCTACAATGGTAGAGAAACTTCTGTAACTCCAGAAGAATGGATCACTAGTTTCGAGGCAATTGTCCAAGCGAATTCTATCCCAGATGTTAATAAGCGAGCCCTTCTTCTTGCAAAATTTGGGGAAACTGTCCTTCATAGATTTTCTTCCCTAGGGCTTCCAAATACCTATGAAGAAATGGTTAAACGTTTGAAGACTCTTTACGAACCTGTGACAAGGACAGCGGCTGAACATTCTCGAAGTTTTTATGTTCGTGTTCAGAAGGAAAACGAAAAGGTGCAGGATTTTGCCGCTGACCTGGAAATCATGGCTAGAAAAAGGAAAAAAGTTTTGTTGAGAACTCAAAGCAGAAAAGAAAAAAAAAGAACCTGAAAAAAATTCACAAATTAAGTCATAATTAAATATAATATAATTAATATACTAAGATATAATAATTAATTAGATAAATGGCTTTTAAAGCAGCCCTGGGAGTTAGCCAGGTAGGTTTTGCTGCTGAATTATTAATTAATTTAATTTATAAATTTACCTAGCCGAAATTTTGGGTGGCGTCGTGTTCACCAAAAAGTGAACCCTTCACCGCTCAACTCAAATACATAGCCAAATACCATCCCATAAATTTCATTAAAAAGAAGAAAACAAAAACGTGATGGCTAACCAGACAGAGTCGAACTGTCAACGGTCGCCATTTGTTAATCCCCAGCTCAGCTGTCTGGACCTGAGCGGGAATTCAAAGGCTGAGCGATTGCAGGATAGTCGACCGGGCCTAGGCTAAGCAAATAATCCAAACCTTACCTACCTAACTAACAACTAATCCTTACCAACTGCGATCACCAGGACGGATTACAATAATTTACCGGCATAAATTACGGAGCATACGGAGCAAAAAAAAACAAGACCACACCGCAACACCAATTAACAATATGGAAAAACATTTGACGCAACTGAACTAGAAATTGACCCAGTTAGACGTCAAAAGGCAAATATGCAAATTAGGAAAGACGTCAGAACATTACGCAGATTAGGAAATACTTCCTGTTTGAGCTATTAGATTGCAACCGGTTTTAACTGGTTTTTGACATAGTGCAATTATACACTCTTGATACTAGTCTAGTTCTCCAGTGAAATCAGTAAAGTTAAATAGGAACTTTCACGTTTCTTATCAGAGCGAGATTTTAGCAGGGGCCAATTTCATAAAATTTTGCAGATTTGCAAGTGCGAGTCTGCGAGTACTCGCACTTGAAATGCAAGTGCGGATTACAAGTGTTTCATAAAACTTAAACTAAATTAGCTAAGCAAGTTGCGGAACTTCGTCTCAGGGCGAGGTTATGAAACACTTACTTGCTGTTTGTGTTCAAGAGAACTCGCAGTTTGCAGTCTAATTGACTCGCAATTCAAGTGCAAGTGAGGATTCCGCACTTGGCCCTTTTGCAACATTTGCAGCTTGGAAATCCGCAACTTGCAGCTGGGAGTTGTGGAATCCGCATACAAAATTTCATTAAATTGGCCCCTGCACTTGACCCTTTATGCAATACTTGCAGCTTGCATATCCGCACTTGCAGGTGCGAGTTGCAGATTCCGCAACTTGCAAAGTTTTATGAAATTGGCCCCTGATCTTTTATAATCTTTCTGTGCTTCTTTACAAAACCACGCCAGAAACATGGAACCGCCGGAAACAGAAAAAATAGGATCAGGAAAACTTTGGGAAACGAACCTTCAAATAGTCAAATGTAACTAGTGTTGTCACGTTAGAGAAAAATCCGGGCCGGGCCGTTCCTAGTCATCCGGGCCGGGCCAACACTAAATGTAACCCATCTTATGAAAATCATATCTGTCCACTTATGGTACTTACGCTCTTTTTCTCGAAAAACAGTGAGACTGCCCAGGTATTTGTCGTCATAGACAACTCCAATGGCAAACTTTGGGTCATTGGGACATCTAGATCTGGCTAAATCAATTACAAGCATTATTGCCCCAAAACCAAAGTAAGGATCTCCATGAGAAATTGTCAGTTGCGCGTAGAGCACGGAAGGATTGGTTTTATTATAACTGGCTATCTTTGTCCAGGTAGTCATAACTTTGCTAGCGGCTCCAAAACGCATGTACCAAATTCGTTTCTGATAAGTAAACTCCGCAAATGCCTGGTTGACATTCAAATGGTGTGGTTTTGGGGTACAGTCTGACACAGTAACTATTGCAAAAATGGAATGATTAGCTGGTGGATCGGCAGTAACTCCAGCTTGCAATTTGAGAACACTTTCCTTTTCTTTATCAGAGTTCGGGTCGCTTATGTCTTCAACGACACAAGCGAAATTGGTAGGATCTTTCTTTGCTTCGTCATAAGTTTGGAAACAAAGACGCACAGGAACATTTGTTTGACAGATACCGACAGCCAGCAAAACGGAGATAATTGCACATTCTCGTATCATTGCTTCGCTTTCTGTTGAAAAACAAAAAAGTAGTGGATCAAATATTTACCAAAACTCAAGTTGACTAATTTTAGCAATACCTTGCGCTGCTAGCACTTGTTCATTTCATTAGTCATTCTAGCATCTACGACCCGAAAAATTCGGGATTCAGGTGGGAAACAAACGTCCGGCTCCTACCGTCCCACTACATTATCCATATCACCACTGTTGCATAGAACGATGGCGTTTAGATTACAGGTTTTTCCGATTAATCTCTCAGCAGGTAGTCAAGACACCAGCTTGGTTGTAATGGCTGAAAAGAGGACACAAAAATGAACATTTCGTTTTTTCAACCATTCAGCTGTTTTTCACAGTTAAGTCAGTATAAGCAACAAGCGATTTCATGAAGTGGTGACTTTCGAGAAAAATCAGTTTATTTAGAATTGCTCCTACCAAGAGTCTATAATAGAATAAGAGTATGAAACTCTTACGCTACTATGTACTAAACATGCTTGAGATGCTCGGGTCGTTAATCTGGGACCCACCCCCCCCCACCCACCAAAGTCTCGGGGGGTCCCACCCTACACTAATTAATTACATGCTTTCATATAAGTGTGTGTCTGCTCGCTGTTTCGTTAATTTAGCTTAGGCTTACGATAGGCATTTTATTAGAAATTTTTAATTAATTAATTATAACTTTAATTAGGATAACGTAATTAAAAATTAATTCGACAACGTTGTAGCTAGTGTTTGAGGCCGGCCGCCGGCCGGACGATCGCCGGCCGGCCCGGCCGCACCCATCAGCCGGCCGGCGGCCGGTGAGACCTTAAGCCGGCCGGCGGCCGGCCGGCCGGCCGGCTACCGGCCTAGAGCAGTTTGCAGTGCAGTTATTATAACTGCTAAGATATTTATTTTCGGATATTATCTTAGAAAAATAGCACAGCATAGCATAAAAAATTAGCAAAACTAGATTTGGAGTCCATTTTAAGCTTAGTTGCTCTATTTTGTAAATTTCTAATTGGTGATTTGTATTCCAGCCGGCGGCCGGCCGGCCGGCCGGTCAGCCGTTAGCCGGCCGGCCTCACCGGCCGCCGGCCAGCCGGCCGGCCGGGCGGCGGCCGGCCGGCGAGCAAAAGTCGTCGGCCGGCGGCCGGCCGCCGGCCGGCTGAAGCCGGCCGGCCTCAAACACTAGTTGTAGCATTTATTCTGCTCTTTCCAACGATATAAAAATTGTTGCTGACTACATTCCTACGAATTTGTGTTTTGTGCAACAATTTTTATATCATTGGAAAGAGCAGAAAATATGCTACAAAGTTGTCGAAATAGTTTTTAATTACATTAACTTAATTAAAGTTATAAGTAATTAATTAAAAATTACTGATAAGATGCCTATCGTAAGCCTAAGCTAATTAGCGAATCAGCGAGCAGACACACACTTATATGAAAGCATGTAATTAGCGTAGGGTGGGAGGGACCCTCCCGAGACTTTCGGGGGGGGGGGGGAGGGGTCCCGAGTTAACGACCCGAGCATGTCCAGCATTTTTAGTACATAGTAGCGTAAGAGTTTCATACTCTTATTCTACTATGTACTACTCTTGCTCCTATGTACATATCAAGGACAAAATATATACTCCATCAATACACCGTCCTATTGCACATTTTACCGTCGCCGGTCATAACTGACGTTTGTTTTGTTTTAATCTAGAGATTTAGCCGAAAAATCATTTTGGCAAAATTGCGATTATTTTGTTTTGAACAAAGATTTTTCAAAAACTACCAAATGGAATAGACAGGATGAAAATTTTCACTATTGTGCACGGGGAATTTCTCCTGGTTTCAGCTAAGACTCTTCCAATTGTGAGAAAACTTAGTTGCGAAACTTTGTGTCACCGTAGATTTGGCGAATATTCTGGTGCATTAAGAGCTGCCGCCAAGCGAAACCCAAACAGTGTCCCTCGGCCGACATGTCCGTGTACCGTGCCGTGGCACAAAAACTTTTAGGCAGATTCTGCAGTTTTGAGAAATCAATGATCAAGGGTTGACCGGACTTATTTATCAGGTATGTCGGATAACTAAAAGAATTTGTTATTTTTATAGTATGATCTAACTGTGCTCATGATAAGCTTTAAAATGCTGTATAGACCTCTTTCCAATTCCAATAATTGCAAAAGTATCACTGCATAAAAGAATACCATCACGTTGCAAAATTTGTATTGGTTAGCCTCTTAGAAAAACAGTCTAGCTATAGCTGGCATTGCGACATAGTAAAATCGCAGAACTTAGCTAGTACAAAAACTTACCTGCTCCTAGATCACAATACCTAACCTAGCGTAGATTTCATATCGCAGCCAGATCTTACAACCAATCAAGCAGAGATGGTGATACACACTTAGTTTATTAAAATTAAACAGTTACTTGTTACTTATTGCTGGAAAGGCACAGATTATGAATATATAGTGATAATATTGATTTGATAGATTACAGTTTTCAGATATATTGACAATAGTGACTGCAATGTAGCAGAGTAGCCATCAGTACAGGACTTTTGATTGGATAACAGCCACAGGTGGACAAGGGGGGAGGGGAGAATCCCCCGTCGGCTAAGTGGCTCACGAGGAGTCCAAAAATTGTTCCCACAAGGGGTAAGAAAATTGCCCAAAAAATAGTTTTACGACAAAAATTTCTAAAAATTTTCCGGCTCCGTCGGCATTTTTCACTTAAAAACACTATTTTTTGCTAAGAAACGTCCGAAAACGTTGTTTTTGCTAAAAATGCTATTTTTCGTAAAAAACCGCAAAAATCGCTTTAAAATCGCTTGAAAAAGTACTCATAGGAAAAATTTCTGCCACAAGGTGTACCGAAATTTGCTTCCACAAGGGTCAGTGAAAGTTGACCTCCCGTTCAGATACAGCTATATCGGGAGTGAGGACTGTGATAAAGGCAATTCAGCTCAAAACTTTCTATATTTAACATTCAGGGGTGTATAGATAGTATGTAAATCATTCATTTATGTATTGTCACATTGTTGTTACACGCCCAATACGTTTTTCGGCCTTAGCTAGCGTTTGGCTTAGCTAAAGTCATCATTCTATTTGGTTAGTCGGGGAGGTGTTGTTGGGTGGGGTGTAACTATTGGGTAGGTGATCAAACTTGGGGCGCTGTATGCGCATGTCAACTTCTGGTTGGGGGGTAGGTTTTCTAAGCCCCGCCTATTTTGGGGTTTCCCTTGAAAACTCCCAACACATTAGTTGTGTTAGTTTCTTTCCCAACTCCAGTCGGTTATAATCGCTCGCGGCCGCCCGATTATCATCTACTTTCGTTTGGGTTAACGCTCCGGTGTCTCCACTCACCTACGCTCTCCGCCTGGGGTGTACACTGTACTGGGTTCATTCAACCCTAAGGTTTGTTTGTATTGTTGTGTGTGTGTGTTTTGTTTGTCTGGGATCGACTATCTGTCTACATAGTCTGCCAGGTGGAAAACTGGTGGTGCCGTCAGCTTCTGTTTTTCACTGGGCTGGCGCTACATTAGTCTGCCAGGGTGAAAAACTGGTCGAAGCTGGTCTTCCGCCCAGTTTTTGGTTTGGGTAAGTTTTTGGGAATTTTTTCTTCCTGTGCCTGGTGAAGGAAAATATTACCTTTACAGGTAAAATTTCTGATCGCTTACGCGAACCTATCCTGATATCTGGAACTGCTACCTATTGGTCTTTTCTAGAACTGCCTCGACCAATTACTTGGTCTTTTTCCTGTGTGCCTATCTACGTACGTGCCACTATTGATTTTTCTTTGGGTCCTGTTGTTGTCAACTTTATCAGCCTTGCGGCTCTATATCCTTTTTACTGTTAGTGTACGTATAATTTTCATAGGGCTGAGGTGTGTCTGTGACGTACGTACGCAATACATTGTGTGAGTGGTGTACGTGATTAGTGGGGTCAACATAGTGAGTTAGTTCTTAGGGACATTTTTGGGGATTCGAGTTAGTTTTAAAACAAAATCATAGGCCTATATTTTATCATATTATTTTAATTCGTATTTGGTCTCTTCTGTATTTTATCACCTCAATTTCCTATTTGTAGAATTGTCCTAATTCTATTTTCTCTTTCAGGGTTGCCCCATACACAATAATCCCCCACTTTTTCACACAATAATTGTCCGTATTTGTTCCATTTTCTAACCGTAGGTTATTTTCAAACAAATTTTGGGGTACGTATGTACACACTAAACACCTTACCTGGTCTTCTGTATCGTTTTTCTTGCTGTATTCGTTGTTTTCAGGCTGATTTTTCCGATTTTCTGCTAGAGTTACCTCCAAGCTTCCATCAATTTCTTCAAAACTTGGACTGGAATTTTCCATCAGCTTGAGCAGTGATTTTGGATCTCCCTGGATTGGAACTTGATCTCTCCAACCTGGACCTTGATCTCCAGAGAAGAAGCGAATCTAGAACCGTGAATCTGGATAGCTTGGACCTTCAGAGAATGTCATCAGGTGAAGGCATGGATCAGCACTGTACGTCGAAGCGACTGCAGGAAAAGGCCTTACGCCATCAAACAACTGACGGTGGCGGAGCCCATGGGTGCTCGATCCAAAAGTGCATGGGTTGCCTGTCAACTTGTCACCGTGCTGGTTCTCTCCAAGGAACGGCTCGAAAACCCACGGTCAGGATCGTTACCGACCAGTTCCAAATTGGCCCATTCAGCCTCGGTGAACAGGAACTCATCGGAAGAAATGATGTCTGGATCTGCTTCATCACGAAGATCTGTTTCACCTACTGATTCAAAAGAATTCGGCAGCGGTTTACAGCCAATGTGTACAACGGTCAGCAGCTGACTGGAAATCTGAGCAACCTGGAAAATCCATCAACCGTGAATCAGGAAGCAGACCAGTTACCTGGTCAGACCATCTCAGCCGTGCAAATACGTACCTTTATAGATCAGCCCTTGCCGGATCTCATCTGGAACCCGACTCTGGGTGATGAGGGGGAACATTCTGGTGGGTTTGACGCCAGCTTCGGTGACCGTACGGTGGTGACCGATGACGTTTTCTTGGGTCCCAGCGGTCACCAAGAACCAGAATTTCCTGCTCATACCTTCCTGTCCCTTGGAACTGCGGATCAGAGTGGTGCCCAAAAACAGTTTAGGCAACTTTTGCGGACGGTATTTCCAATGGCTGGTATACCGGACCCCGAGTTGGACCTGAACCTGAATTCTTCCTTTAGTTTCCGGTTCCCCGGGCCGAACCCCTTTTCGAACTGGCATCCCTTGGGTGACCATCGTCCCTCTTGGGACCCGACAGAACTAGGCGGTCAATGGACGGGTTTGCTGCAACCAGCTGGTCGGGCACTCATTCCCAGTGACCTGGTGGGTCCTGTACCCTCCATTTCCACAATCGACCCATCATATGGCCCAACAATTTACAAGCTCACCGCGTGCAATAACCCGTGGTACAGCGATTCCAACCCAACGAGAGATGGGTAATTCTTTCGTCGTAACCGTGACTACGTGTCCATTTCTGAATCAGCTACCATTCCGTTCGGGGCTATGAACCCCGTTATGTGCGTCTTCGCCGCTTTCGAGGCGGACGAATCTTCGCGGGTCATTCACCCGGCGAGATCACCTTGGTCGTAAATTGGCGATTGGATCAGGTGATATCAGAGAAGAAATTTCCCCTGCTGTGGATCAGCCCTCTCCCCCGGTGATTCCACCTGTGGTGATTCCTCTGCCTATCCCAATGGTCAATATGGTCAAACCCATAGCAGAGACTGTATGTTTGATGAAGGACTATATGATCTGGTCTAAGTCTATCAACAAGTTCAAGGGCCGTTCCAGTGACCTGGCTTTTTCCATTCGGCTCAATATGTTCGAAAGCACCTGGACAGCCAGTAGAGCCCCTAATGAGCTCAAACATAAGATCCTCTGGGTTTTGTTGAGTGACTCGTTCAAACAGGACCTGGATGGTCAGCCGACGGAGTCATATGAGGAACTGGTGTCTGCCTTCCGGCAGTTCTACCAGCCCATCACGAAGACTGCTGATGAGTACTCTCGCGAATTTTTCGAGCGCCAGCAGAAGTCATCAGAATAGAGCCATCAATACATCAAGGAACTTCGAATGCTTGTATGTAAGGGCTTCCCCATCTCGTTCCCCAAGGAACGGGAACTGAAAGTGGTGGAACGGGCCTCCCGAGGCCTGAAAAGCTCCTTACGGGCAAAAATTGCGAGCTCGTTTGCTGATTCTCGTCACTGGATTTACGAACAACCCAATGACATTATCACTCGTGCGGTTCGTATTCTTAACTTGATCGAAGACGGCGACCCCCAGTCCCAATTGGAATCAGTGAGCGCGATCCTCCAACAACCTGGTACGTCATCAGCTGATGGGGAGGCGTGTCCCTCCTATCTGCGTTCCATGAAACGCCAACTTCAAAACATTGAGAACGCTTGGGTCCAGCAAGTAGGTGGTGCCTCTTCAGGCGGTGAAGGCGAATTGGTCATCGCCGGGGCCTTGCTGTAGGGCCAAAGTGTGGACGACTTGGACCTCTGCTGTATGGTGGATTACCAGAAGAAGCGAAACGCTGACAGCAGTGGTAAGGGACTATTTGTCTGCTGTTATTGTGGTCGGAAAGGCCACATGTGAGAAAGATGTCCTGCATATATAAGATCTATGCGAGTTTGTGGACAAAACCCGCAACGTGGTGCCATATTCCGAGACCACCGTTTTGGCACATTGGTCATGGGTAATATGGTTGTGGCGGGTGCCAACCATAACCAGAAATTGTTTGATGGTCAGGCATTTTCCAGGCAGGACAGTTCCGGTGGCCGGTCCGGTGGTCAAAGTAGGGGCAGATGGAGGGATAAGAAGTCGGTAGGCTCTGGTAAATCTGGATCGGACAATCGGAACAATTCTCGATCAGGGATCAGGGAAACGAATAGAAGGGGCGAGAATCCCCTCAAAGTTCCGCTCTCCCATTCCGTCAATGCCATCCAACCGACAAGGTTTACACCTCAGTCGTCCCGTCCACGTCATATACGTGTATTTGCTGATAAGCCTCATCCTGTCGAGGATGAGCCTTCTATACGGAACGGTGCTGAACACGTGTTTATGATCTACAGTCGCGGCTTACGTGGCGACGATTACCCGGTGCCGACGCAGGATAGTGATAGCATTGATGCCTGGAGTTACATCATGGGCTTTGCTCGTCGGGAATGCCAATATTTGGTGTGCCCTATCGAAAATGGTCAGGCCAACCAGAGCAAGCAGGGACAGAGCCGCCGACGGAAACCGGCAAATGGCCGAAATCCGAAGAAGAATCTTGCTGATCGCTCAGACGATCAAGACTCGGTATCATCAGCAACGGTGGACCAACCGACCACTTCTTGAGTGAAACAGTCATCAAAATCTCGCTCTTCGAACTCCATTGGGGTTCAAGTGTCTTCAATGCAGAATAGCCCGACGCTTCAACAGGCGCTTAAGAAGAGTCTTCCGGCTACACAAGGGGCTAGTGCCACGAAATCAGTTAAACCCCGGTCTCCTGAGAACCGTCCGTCGACAAGCAGCCGCCAACGAGCCTTTACAGGCAAATCAGCCTCATCGGACCAGGAAACTTCATCTCCTCAGGAACTTATTCCGAAATTTACCTTACGTCGTTCGGACGAGGGCAATTGGGACCAACCGGATATCCAGGTTACCCCACCAACGCCCACCCTATCCAAACCGGACACTAATAATTGGTCAAACACCTCCTATGGAGTGGGGTGACTTGGACGCCGATATGCTGCTAGCATATTGGGACAGTCTCGTCGGCGCTCACGATGAGTTTCGGAAAGAGGAACAGAAGCTCGAGCGTACTGCCAAACGGCAGAAAGAAGCTACGAAGCGTGCAGGGGTAAAGCGATCCCCGAACAAGTCAGAGAAAAAGACAGTCCGACGTCATATGTGGTAGAAACTGGAGTTAATCTTCAGTCGGTACACCACCATCACAACCGGTGGTTTGGTCACCCTGCTACGCACTCGCTCTGGCTGTTGAACGATGCCAATTGGGTTAGCAAACTCACGCGGATGGGTTCTGGATTCCACCCCTTGGTTCGGTCCGATGGACCACGGCTGGTAGAGGTGAATGTTGTGTCTGTCCACCCGGTTTCCCAGGTCCTTCGCCATGAGGTTTGTGAACCACCACACCGTACTGCGATCCAGTGCAGCCCATTAGGCACACTGTTGATCGCGAAGAAGACCTGGATCGACGCTTCGTCGGAGATTACTACTCGGCGAACGTTCATACGCCTCGTCCTGGGCCGACCGATGAAGAGAAGGTACGGGAAATTGAGACTCACGTCGATTTTGCTAACATGGATGCGCCTAAAGAAATGAAGAAGAGCTTCAAGGACTTACTCCTTCAGTTCTACGATATCGTGGCTCGTCCAGGTAACCCTGGGCGTACGAAAATTGATCAGCATTTGATCGACACTGGTAAGGACGGTCCCGTCAAAAGCCGACCATATCGTATGAACCCTCAACAGAAGGCAGAAGTCGAGAAGCACATCAACTCAATGCTGGCAGAAGGCGTTTGCGAACCGTTAACCAGTCTTTGGTCGTTCCCTTGCATACTCCTGAGCATCGTGAGAAAACCGCGTTCGTATCCCATATGGGCTTCTTCCATATGAATGTTATGACGTTGGGATTTGCAACGCGCCAGCTACCTTTCAAGCGGATGCGGATCAAGCTGAAGAAACGTATGTTTCTTTGGAAGAAAGTCCCTTTCTTAGGGCATATCGTCAGTTCAGAGGGTATCTCGGTACATTCGAGTAAAGTGGCGGTCGTGGCGAACCTCCCTCCTCCAACGGATAAAAGGCGTAAAGTCGTTTCTAGGGATGAGCGGTTACTATCGTCGATTCGTGCCGAATTACGCCAAGATTGCGGCTCCCCTGACAAAACTACTGAAGAAAGATTCCGAATTCAAATGGACAGAGGCTCGTCAGGTGACTTATGATGCTTTGAAAAGGGCCCTTAAACAGGCTCCGGTTCTGGCTTACCCAGATTTCAACAAAATCTTCTTCATTTCGGTAGATGCCGGTCACCGTGGTCCGGAGGCTGTTCTCGAACAGCCAGTATCAGTGCCACAAAGTGCGAAAAACCCGGGGTAGCCAGATGCGTGGCAACGCGTCCAGTGGCTTACGCCAGCCGGACTTTGACTTCCTACGAGCGGAATTACTCGGCAACGGATCTAGAAGGAGCCGGAGTCGTTTGGGCTTGCCAAAAGTTTCGCCACTACGTGTCTGCGAATCCTTTCATTATTCGGATGGATAATATGGCAGTGCCTGATCTTCTCAGCAATAAGTCCGTTCTTGGAGCGCTGGACGACAGGCGCGATTTGCGCTCCGCTTACAGAAGTTCGATTTCGTGATAGAATATCGACCTGGTCGGGGCAATGTGGTTGCAGATGCGCTTTCGAGGCTGCCATCGCCAGAAAGGCCTACGGAGCTGGAGATGGATCTAACAGATGTGATGTACCCCCCCACAGTCTGTGCAGTCATTCACGAACAGGTAACCATGGCCACCTGGAAACGAGAACAGCGGGCCGACCCCGAATTTCGGCCAATGTTCGACCTTATAGAACGGAAGGTTCTACCGGAGGATAGTCTATTAGCGACATGCTTGAAGAAACACCGGAATCATTACGGGAACATATTATCAAGAATGGACCTCTCAGGCTCAGCAAGAACTGGCGGCTCATGTGAATCAGCAGCTTGCTCAGGTGCGAGCTCTGCAACGTCAGGCGGCAACTGTCGTGTCGCAACTGACCTCATTGCTTTCGGACTTCGACTGCGTCGCCTCGTCCCCATCAGGACGCGGCTAAGAAAGCGATTACTCGCATCGCAAAAACGGAGAGACGAAGCCGAAGTATCGATGCGGCGTGCCCTATGGACCCGGAAGACCGTTCTCGTTCACCATCAACACAGAAACCTCGTAAACGGGCGAAGTCATCTCATGGGGTCGGCCGGTCTCGTGAACCAGTCAGCGACCCACCGGTGGAACCTTCCGCGGCTGGGGATGCAGGTAACCCAACTCATGAACTGGAATCCCCAAAAGGACCAGAGACTGTCGACCTTACGTCAGACGACGGTGAACAGCATGAAGAATCGGCAGAAAACGAAGAACCTGGGACCCTGCTGATCCTGGACCCGATAACCCTTTACAGGGATCTGGTCTGTCTGACGAGCAGGGTACCTCTGGCGATCAGCGTTTAGCTGGTGGAATGGATACGCTCCTTGAATGACTTTCCGGATCACTGCCATTCGCACCATGTACACCGTTTACACCATCCGATATGCCAAAGAAACCGTCTCAAATCTCATATCATTCCGTTTTGGTGACTCTGCATAATTTCGTGTCATAGTTTTGTGATTCTTATGTCAATCCTGGTAACTTTTGGTAGCTTTGTCAGACATTTCTAGTTTTGTTCTTTTGTCAGTAAGTAGGTATATATATACTGTATTTTTTCTTGTTTTTGCTCTTATAATTAGTATTTTGTTAATTTAGGTAAACCTGTATTCAGTCTTTTGTCGTTTTGTTAGTATTTGATACTAGTTTTTTTATGGGCTTACCCCAATTTATATTAATGGTTCTATGTTACGTAGCTATCGACTGTCGTTTCATTTGTGTTTTGTTGTTTCTGTTTTTCTTGTTAGTATAACTCATTTTCATAATGTATCGGCATTTTGTCACGAAAATATTTACTCACGAATTTGTCCTTTGTTTTGTTTCTTGTTCTTGTTTTTGATTAGTACGTAAGTTCTTTAATCACTTGGCTTTAATTGCGTGTATTCAATACTTGTATATTTTTTCTACTTACAGCTGTTTTGTATGGTATGAATGCTTGAATGTATGGTTTTTTCTTGTAAGCTTTGTATTGGCCTTATGCCACTGTATTTCTATTTGCTTACTACATGAAGTTTGATACATTAGTCTTTTTGTGTTTTTGTAATAGAATGTATATGTTAGATATATTTTGTTGATATATATATATTAGTTGCCTTACATACATTGGTCAGTTGATTTCTATGGTCAAGTGTTTGGCTTGTACCTTGGTTGAAATTATTTTAAATTCATCTATAAAGAGTTAGTAAATACCCATGGAATTGGGTTTGGTATTTTTTCCCATTAGGACAGGTCCCTAACGGTATTAGTGGTCTAAATTCTTTATACTTTTTCTTTCTCTTAATTTTTTCTTTCTGCTTCCCACGTTACCGTCAACCAGTGGAATGGAAAGGATACTCCGGACCTTCTGGTTTACTCCTACTTACTTTTTGGTATGCTTACTATACCATCTTTAAGGTAAATTACTTTACCACTACCGTTTGATCACATCCACCAAAGGAGAAAATTCCTTCTATCTGGCCCCTTGAGTATTTCTATGGCTATTCGTATTTACTCTCTTTGTCCATAATTTTATCTTTTCTAATTGACTTACAGGTTCTGTTACCGGAATATTATTTTGTACTGTTATTAATCTCCGTATTAGTACGCGGTATTCCCCATATATACTTGCATTTTGTATCGTGTGTGTGTGTGTGTGTGTGTGTGTGTGTGTGTGTGTGTGTGTGTGTGTGTGTGTGTGTGTGTTTGTGTGTGTGTGTGTGTGTGTGTGTGTTTGTGTGTGTGTGTGTGTGTGTGTGTGTGTGTGTGTGTGTGTGTGTGTGTGTTTGTGTGTGTGTGTGTGTGTGTGTGTGTGTGTGTGTGTGTGTGTGTGTGTGTGTGTGTGTGTGTGTGTGTGTGTGTGTGTGTGTGTGTGTGTGTGTGTGTGTGTGTGTGTGTGTGTGTGTGTGTGTGTGTGTGTGTGTGTGTGTGTGTGTGTGTGTGTGTGTGTGTGTGTGTGTGTGTGTGTGTGTGTGTGTGTGTGTGGTTGTGTGTGTGTGTGTGTGTGTGTGTGTGTGTGTGTGTGTGTGTGTGTGTGTGTGTGTGTGTGTGTGTGTGTGTGTGTGTGTGTGTGTGTGTGTGTTTTGTTTGTCTGGGATTGACTGCCTGTCGGGGTTTACGTCCACTGTATGCACGTACGTTTATTAAATCATTTATTCTACGGCCTTGTTATTTTGGTAGGTTAGGTTAGTTGTTAGACTAGGCAGGTAGGAATATTATTATTATTATTGTTGTTGTTTGTAACTTTATAGTTTGGCGAGGCTTCCCCGTCCTGGTTCCTGACAGCCAGGTCCGTTATCTATTGAGCGACAGATCCTCCGACAATTACTTGTCGGGTAGCCAGTTGGAGAATCACATTTGCGCTACAGGGGGTTTTTCGCTACCATTGAACCATTTCTTTAGGCGATATGTTCGGTACTGATGTGTGTTGCGTATACGTGTATAAACTGAACTCTTTTACAAATAATCTACCGTCACAAACTGCAAATTAGCAAATAATTAGCTTAAATTAAGATTTAGGCACAATTCCTGTCGTAAAAAGGATGAACCTTCCAACCACAAGTGGACAAGGGGGAGGGGGAAGTCGCGAAATTGCTCCCACAAGGAGTAAGAAAATTGGCCACAAGGGATAAGAAAGTTGCCCAAAAAATAGGTTTTACGACTAAAATTCCCAAAAATTTTCCAGCTTCGCCGGAATTTTCACTTAAGATTACTATGTTTTGCTAAAAAGCGTCCGAAAAGTGTTTTGGCTAAAAATCTGCTGTTTTCTGCTAAAAAAGGGCAAAAATAGCTTAAAAATCGCTTTCAAAAGTACCCCCAAGAAAAATCGCTCTCACAATGGGTACCCAAATTTGCTTACACAAGGGTCAGTAAAATTTGACCTCCCGTTCAGGTATGCTTCCAATCTGTATTAAAATTCCAGAAGAGGAATACCGCAGTTCTGAGAGGATGCTGTTGGAGGTTGGGTATTCAGAACATGGGTCGATTTACGATTAGGGTTTAGGAGGAAGATTTATTTAGTTTATTCACTTATTTAGGAGCTAGGATTTACCAAGAGATGTTGATATAAACGTTGCTATAATGAAAATTAAATGTCCAATCGTGTTATCTTCTCTAGATCCCTTCTTCTTAGGCGTAGCACTGAGAAACGTAAGCAAGAGACAGCACAGGAGCAACCGCTCTAAAGCAGAAATTTTGTTAATAGTCACTTTTCAGTATCAATTGAGTCGAAACTGGTCATCTGATCATCAGGAACCAAACGTCTTTTAGGTTTTTGAATCCGTTTACTTCCCGGGGAGATTGCTCAAAGCGTCGTTTATGGAACTATGTTGGTGGGCATAATTATGGTGGAACCATAATCTGCGTTTATTGGTGGGCACACCGGTCCATTAATTAATACTATTGATTACAATACAGCATTGATTGATACTTTATTGAGTACATGTGCGTACACGATGTCATTGTCCCTTAACTGTTTTTGAAGAACGTCCGTTTGGGATGGGGCAGTGCCCCTGCAGCATTCTACTGCAGGACCCTGATACCCCGTTGTTTGCGGAGGGGCTCCCTCAAAAGTCTGCACCTTGGCCTTATCATTCTTTTTAAATGTTGAAGAGTAAAACTAATACATTCATTTTTTGATCCTTGATCTCTGACGGCCAGTGGTTCCTTTAGTGTATCCTGGCCCATGGTGAACCGTAAATGATTTAAATTTGCTGGGATGACTTGATCCTTCCAAAGCATCAGATCCGCCCTCCATCAACTTAGGCTTGTGCAACTCATGAGTGATCCCTTTCAGGGTCGATTGTGACGTCTCCGGTCCTGTATATCGACCAGGCTGGGTGTAACTTAGCTTTCGACTCGACGTATACGGCTTGGTGTATCCAGTCTTAGATTTTCCTCTGCTCCAGAACGGACCCTTAAAAGAAGCCTTATAGCTTGTCTTCATCCCTCTATCGGTCGTTGCTCCTGGAGCCGTAAAACTCGGATATCCGGCTTCTTCAGTTTTCGGAAAGGTAACTGGAAGAGCCGTTTCTATCTTACTGGCTGCCTGAATTTCTCGTCGCCGTCGTCGCATTGCCAACGCCATTAGCAGGATAGTTAAAAGTAAAAGAACCAAGATTGCTATCAAGATTCCAATTAAAGCAGTTCTGCCGATTCCAGCAGGTTTCTTCAGTCTCTGTAACCCTAAAAAATTGAAACGAAACTGAAATCATCAGTAAAAAACAAAACCGTAGGTAAATAAAACAGTGTCAAGACAAACGAAACTCTTAGAAGGCTTATGAGCATAGGATAACGTGGGGGGGAATGGGGGGGGTGCAGACCCCCCCCCCAGACCGGCAAAAAACGGGTAGACCCCCTCAGCGAGAAGGAAAAAAGGGCAGACCCTCTCGTCCAGAAAGGAAAAAAGGGTAGACCCCTTACCGATTTTTACCAAAAATAGGTAATTTTTTAGTAAATTTTAGCGATTTTTTCAAAAAATTTCTTAAAAATTGCTAAAAATTGTCATTTTTTACTAATTTTTGGTCAAAAACGTTAAAAATTCGCAATTTTTGCTAATTTTGGGTCAGCTCCCCTTAAAATTTTGGAATTTTTCAGGGTAGACCCCTCGCTGAGGTCGGGGTAGACCCCCCCAGAATCGGACCCCGTGTTAATGTATGCTTATGAGCCTATATATTCATGGAACTTAGGGGAACCAAACTGGTTATAAAATTTCCGGAAGGGTCTATATTTTTATTTTGCTCGAAACCATGTAAGTAAAATTTCCCATTCATTTTCGATGTGAACTATCGGCAAACCCACAGGTTATTCCGCAACATTGACTTAATATGCACTTTTCAGATTTCGCCTAAAACTGTCTTCAGCAATGCAATTCTAAATTTCAGCTTGAATTTTGAATATCTGTCGAAAAGGCTGGTTCGGTAGATCGGTGCGCGGCTGGGGCAACTGGCGCGGCGCCGACCGACCCAAAACATTTGGGTTGATGAACTACAGCGCACTGTTTAACACGTTCGCAACAATTACCATTTTGGAATAACTTCCCCTCAAACATTTTATTTATTACTGTAACTTAACTAATTTTTCCTGGTGCGCCTCAGCGCAGCAGGTCTCTTATGTTTGCTCGGCCCCGGCCCTCACACGCATTTTGCTTGATAAATATACTCTTCACCGTAAATGCGTGTAAGCAATGGTTTAAGATAGGGCTAGCACGATTTGTGTGTAAAATCTTGTCTTGCATTCCACAGAATTTCTGTTTCCGGTTTACGTACATATTACGCATATATATGCATGCATTCGTTTCACTTCCAAAATCTGAAGAGTCTATTCTCTGTTCTGGTTGCTGACTCATAGTTAAGTTAAACTTGCGTCATTAATATTCCAGCAAAGATTTCTCAAATGAATGAAACTTATAGTTATTTTTCACTAGTTACAAAATAACTTTATGATACATTGAAATGCTGAATAGTTTAGACTTTATTTTCGATATAAAAGATAAACTCTCAAGTTTTATAAAATACCTTCAAACAATCTTTTGCACGTATACTTTCTGTTTTAAGCAAGTAAGAGCTCACTTACAAAATAATTAGCTGCGCAGCAGGTTTACAATTACTTAAATGTCTCTCCAGCGAAAACTGAAAGTTTTGCACAAAATCTTGCTTGTTTAGAAAAAGCTTAGGAGGGAGTTTTACAGCTTGATTATGTTTTGCATTCACATTAAACAAATGCTATAAAAATATGTCTTCCGCACAAACAAATCATTTTCCAGTCTGCTGGAAACTCATAACAAGTGTAGGTCACCGGTGACCTACGTGTTTGAGCGGAAAAGCTTATGTAGTGTAGCGCTTCTACCAGGGCTGGCGGATCAGGAAGAAACCAAGGACAAGCCCAAGACGGGAGGCGTCAGGCACCCTCGTACCAACGAAACCAGAACCTAGAAGAGAGAAGGGAAGAGGGAGGTTCAGCTTTTCACTCACTATTGAAAGTAAAGATTTGGTCCCGCCGGGGATCGAACCACGGCCCTTCTGTCCTTCTGTTCTAGAGTCAGACATGCTAACCACTACACCACGGGACCATCAGCTGAACTCCCGTTACAGGCTTATCAATCTTTCCTATGCCTGCTTCCCTTACAGTAGGTCACCGGTGACCTACTATGTGTTGAACGTGAAGAATATATTAGGTTACGTACCAACCAACTACATACACATCTGTTTTAGCTCGAGCACGTAATGACCTGAACTGCGATGTGATAAGTAGTTAACAAAGAAGAGGACGTGTCGTGGTTAGTTGTGCATAAGGTAAATAAAAAATTTAAGTATTTGGACATTTGTAGATTCGTAAATAGAAATTCTGAAAACTATACTTACAATCTCTACAATTGCAAAATCGTATTTAATTATTTACAATTTTAGAATTATACAATTATGATTACAATTTTCGTTAAACCTCTCAAAATTGCACCTACAAACCTGCAGAATTGTGATTGCAAGCAAAACTGTAGGATTGCAAAATTGTAGGAATGTAACAATTGTTGTATAAAACCACAAATTTGTAAACTTGTAGAAAAAAGCCTTGCTACAATTGTAATACGCCTGTAATTCCAGTGTTATGAAATAGAACCCAGAAACAGCAGACAGAGTCGTACACAGAACATCCCATCACCAATCCTCACTCCTCCTACAGTAACCGTAGATAAATGAAACACGGAACCGGTGGAAAATAAAAAATAGGAAAAGGAAAACGGAAGGAAAGCAACGTCCAAATAACCATTTTATGTTTCAAAATCATATCGCTTCTCTTATTTTACTTACGTTCTTTCTCTCGAAAGACGGTGAGACTTCCTATGTACTTGTCGTCATAGACAATTCCAATGGCAAACTTTGGTTCATTTGGACATTTAGATCTGGCCAAATCAATTAGACGAAAAATTTTCCCAAAACCAAGGTAAAGATCCGTTTCACCGGCATTGAATTGTGCATGAAGCACTGCAGGGTGTGTCTTATTCGTAGGTTCTATTTTACTCCAGACTGATATACTACCTATGCTTCTGGCGGCGCCAAAGCGCATGTACCAAGTTTTTTTGTGGTACATAAACTCCGCAAATGCCTGGTTGATATTCAAATGATGTGGTTTTGCGGTACAGTCTGACACAGTAACTATTGCAAAAATAGAATGATTAGCTGGTGGCTTGGCAGTGACTCCAGTTTCCAATTTGAGAACACTTTCCTTTTCTTTATCAGAGATCGGGTCGCTTATGTCTTCAACGACACAAGCTAAATTGGTAGGGTCTTTCTTTGCTTGGTCATACGTTTGGAAACAAAGACGCACAGGAACATTTGTTTGACAGATACCGACAGCCAGCAAAACGGAGATAATTACACATTCTTGTATCATTAGCTCAGTTTTTGTTGAAAAACAAACAAGTAGTGGATTAAATGTTGATCAAATTTAAGTTACAATATTTTGCATAAAAGCACATTTTAATTTGTTAGTCCAGCACCTGCCACCCGAAAGTTTCGAGATTCAGGTGGAAATCAAACCTTACGACTTCCACCTACCAACTCCAATACCGACCGATGAGTAAGAAACAGCAGTAGTATAAAAAACTCAGTTTTGGCTAAGAGGAGCTTGAAGAGCTGGAGGTAATTACAATCCAACAATATTCCAATTTTGTACCGCTTGAGGCACCTCATATCACCAAAACACTTCCACAATTTAAGGGGGCTACTTTGGTCAAAAAATTCGACCCTCACCGACTTTACTCAAATTGTGCTCATTGATACTCCCTAGGGCCCTACACAATCCATTGAAATTGGAGACGATCCCGGAATAAGAGAGTTACAGTGCTTCAAAATTTTCAATTCCTATTTAAAGTGGCTTAAAATAGGAACTTTTGATTTTTAACTTCTTGCAACGATAACTTTCCAAATCAAAACCGTTCAAAACGTTCTATAGCTCATTTTGTAGCGAAATATAATATTTGAAACTTAAACAAAAGCTTTCCTCAAAATTCGGTTTCTAACGGTCATAGTAGTTTCTGTGAGGCAGTCCCAAAAATAAATCAAAAAGTGACATTTTTCGAAATTTTTTGAACTTGACAAATATGCACAATATCTATACCAATCTATGTTTTTCAATTCTAATCAACTTCTCCTCTTGGCACAAACGTCCATTTTGTAGCAGTTTCAGCTTATTTCCAAAAACCGTACCTTCGTGATTTTTTCAATTTTATTGTTTTTGAGGCTGTCTCACAGAAACGATTACTACAAAATTTAGAAACCCGAATTTTCAAAAAACCTCTTTGACAGGTTTTAAATATTGTATTTAGCTACAAAATGAACTATAGACTGTTTCAAACGGTTTTTATTTTAGCAAGTTATTGTTGCCAGAAGCCTAAGAAGCAAAAACCCTAAAGTTTCGATTTGGGGCATGTTCAATATGAATTGGAAACTTTGAGTGACTGTAACTGTAACTTTTTTGTTCCAGGACGAAATCGTATCAAATCTCAATGCATTGTGTAGGGCCCTAGGGAGTATCAATGGGCACAATTTAAGCGAAGTCGGTGGCGGTCGAATTGACCCAAGTACAGCCTTTAGCCGGTTATGACCACTTTCATGACTTATCCTAACCTAATTTCCTAGCTACAAATACAACTTCACAAACGTTTTTTCCGTCAGATATTTAATTGTGTTTACAAGACAAAACAAAACAAACAAAATATATCGAAAATGGATTTATATTTTAATTTTTCGAAGACAGAAAGGTCTGCTTCTATGGTTCTATATTGTGAACAGGAATTTCGCCTATTGTAGACGTAGACATCTTGAGCAGTCCTTTCTATCTTCGTCCACGGTTGGCACGAAAACCTAAACAATAACAGAAAAACGAGATTTCAAAATACAAGAGCGTTGTGGCTGATCTGTCCGTCGACGTGAGAACAGCATTGCATAGGTTTTGTCCAGACCCACGTCCATATTGTTTTGATGGGACCATACCTCTGTGGCATGGATTGCGGCTTGTAAAATGCTCTGAGCTATGCGTTGGTCTTTGTGACATACCCAGATAACCACGTCGCCCTGCTGATTCCTATGTGGCAGTTCTTCACCTCATTCCAACCTTCAAAATTACAGGTATTCGTGAGGCGGTCTCTAATCTGATGAGGTAAGTCATTCATAACCATTAAGAACGGAAACGGGCTTAAAACACTCCCTTGAGGCACACCTTTCTTTACCAATTTAGCAGAAGATAACACGTCTCCAACTTTAACCTGAATACTTCTATCGCCCATCAACTGCCTGAGGTAACCCAAAAGTCTCCCACGACAGTCAGCCCTTTCCAGCTTCTGTATCAGACGATTTCTGTCAACGCGGTCGTAGGCTTTGGCTAAATCAAGGAACGTAGATGCAACACATTCTTTGCGCTCAAAAGCCCTTTGGATGTGGGTTACTAGGTTGAGCACTTGAATAATGCTGCTGTGACTCTTGCGAAATCCGGCTAGCTCTTTTGCTATTAGGTGGTATCTCTCTTAGCCACCACACCAACCGGCCAGCTATGATCCTCTCGAGCACCTTAGAGACACAGCTCAGCAGGCAACTGGGACGATAACTGGTCACTTCATTGTCCTTGTCCTCCGGTTTCAAAACAGGCCTAACCACTCCATTCAACCAACCCCTTGGCATTTGACCACCACACCACACCAGATTAAATAGGTGTACTGTCTTCGCATAGGAACCCAAATGTTTAAGATAATCATTGTGAATTTGATCTTCACCATGGCAGCTTTTGGACTGTAACGAACGCAGGGCGAACTCCAATTCATCCATATGAATTATCTCATCAAAGCATGTGTGATAGCGACCTCCAGGTTGGGCTTGAACCGGCTGTAAGGTTACAGTAGTATTAAGTCTTCTGAAGAACAGCATCTGACCCAACACCTGCGACATGTTTGCATAGTGCTCTTGCCCTCGGGCCAAAACCGCTCTGTGGAACACTCTTGCTGTCTAGAACTGGGCAATTAGTCTCTTTTTTGGTAGAGTCCTCTCAGCTGGCGAATCAAACTAAATACATCGCATGGTTTGTGATGAGAGTTTAGATTTGCCAGACGCTTGGACCAAACCTCTCTTCGGCGCTTGCGAATAATCCTTCGGGCACGAGCATCATAATAGTTGTAAGCGGTCTTGGCTTGTACATTCTTTGTTTGCAGATAAATCCTCAATGCCCGACAACGTAAAGTTATTAATTTCTTGACTGATACTGTCAAAGGAGGACGACAACTGGCGGCACGAACCCGTGTAAAGGGAATGGTGGCTCGCGCGGCTTTATGGATCTCTTTTTCAAAAATTGAGTTAACACGTAAAGGATCACTCACACTATTAACAAAAGGTAACTACTGTTTCAAGAGTGAGTCAAATCGACAAGCAAATTTGGCCCAGTCAGCCTTGTCAAGTATAGGTCGACGGGAAGTGGGAGGTCGCACTGGCTGACCAGTTATGATCAACAGGAGATACTTATGATCGGACCCTAGATTGTCCCCAGCTTCTAATGTCCAAGGGATGGAAGTTGCTAATCGAACTAAAGTCAAATCAGGATTATATCTAGACTGAGGGTTTTTCCATGCAAGAAAGTAGAAACTGCAACGGACTCCTGACAAATAGTTAGTCCTTGTTCGTCCGCGAAATCAGCAACATGCTCACCACGAGTATCGTTTATGGAATATCCCCAACGTGTGTGGTGGCTATTAAAATCACCCAACACCACTATAGGGCCAGTTAAATCAGCGAGATGGTGCAAATTCAATGTTGACGGACGCGGAGAATAGAAGTTAACCACAGTTATTTTTCTGGATCCAATGTAAACATCGATAATCATTAATTGAATTCCTTCACTCTGCTCGGTCTTGCGTAAGCTACTACACAGTCTATTGTTTACAAGGCATAATAGGCCACTACCATGCCCATCTCGGTCATATCGGTGCACGTTAAATGCAGGAAAGGAGGGGCTGACACTGTCCGTTAGGAAGGTTTCTTGTAAGCAGGCCACGCTCACATCATTAACCCTCAGCAAATCCCGAAATTCCGACAATTTATAGGCTAGGCCGTGACAGTTCCATTGCATGAATTTCACGTCAGCCATTCTTGTATATATATCTGCTAAAGCACTGGATTGTATCCTTTCAGGGAATTATTATCTGAATCTATTCAGACAGCATTTTCCTTCTTTCCTTTCTGAGAGCTCGTCACCCCCCTCCCCTCTTTCCTGCATCCTTTTTTTTCAAGGCCCTCGGCCCACCGAGCGGGTAACAATTTATTGACTTCAGTCATCTTAGTTGCTATTACCAAGCGGGGGGCAGCAAAGGTCGGGAAACGACCTCTGTTGCCTTGGGCGTGACTGAAATAACCGTATGGTACTTTTGCTTGGGGATCATGTTTCTGTCCTTGATCTTCGCCTCTCCGCCTCTTGACTGCGGTCTGCGGGGAGCACCACTAACGGGCCACGCCGTGAGCCTATAAAGTGGGTGAGCCCTGACCAAAAAAAAAAGAATGTCCAAGCTGATAACTGTAAAGATATTTTGTATTTGAAGGAAATATCAGAGTTGCCAGACCAAATTTAATAATTAACATACTAATCAGGACCCCAAAAGTTAAGTCAATAGTAGGCTTATTCAACCATCTTGTTACTAAAGAATAGCAGTACACAAACGCGAGATTAATAAAGAAGCCAAAGGATTATTTTTCTTTTTTTTGGTTTGGGCTCATCCACTTGTAGGCACACGTCGTGGCCCATCAGTGGTGCTCTCCGCAGACCGCAGTCAAGAGGCGGAGAGACGAAGATCATGGACAGAAACATGATCCCCAAGCAGAACTACCATACGGTTATTTCAGTCACGCCCAAGGCAACAGCAGTCGTTTATCCGACTGCTGTTGCCCCCCGCATGGTAATAGCAACTATGATGGCGGAAAGACAATAGCCTGCTCGGAAGGCAAAAGGGGTAAAAATAGGCTGCGCAAGCGGAATCGTAAAGGAAGGCCGAGCACTCAGAGAGGACAGATTGAAAAAAAGCGGTCTGAGAAGCTCAAAAATGCAGGCAAATGTTTTGGTTAATTATCAATGTTTAGTACTTATGATTGGAGATTTTTAAAACTTTGAAAAATATAGAATTTGTTTAATATTTGTAAGTTTTAGGTTTTCATTTAAACATTTCAATCTACAGCAGCTCCTAATCAATGAAAAATAATGATTTTCTTCAGAATGCAATAGAGACACAGGGGGGCCTTTTCACCCTCCCATGCCCATCACAACCTGAAAACTCTAAACTTTTTGTTTAACTTAAAGAAGTTGTTACAACTTTGCTGGTAAAAAATCCATTGAAAATCCAGAATCCTTGAAATTAGGCATTGATATGTTGGACACAGGAGGGACCTCAGGTTCTTCGAGAGGCCAGCATTCTGTCCTGATCAGTAGTCTGTAGAACCTGATTCGGAGAGCTTCTGTACGATTGGAACCATATTCAGTGAACGAAGATTAGTATTATCGAGTGATTGTCAGATTTCCCCAGTTAAGGGGGGGGGTCGCTTTTTTTGGGCGATTTTTCGACCTTCTCCGATTTTGCTCATTTTTACATATTTTGTACTCCCAATGGGCCCGCGAAACAAGACAAGTGCGTTTTGTGCAATATTGCTTCTATCTTTCTGTAGAGTCCTTCAAAGGTGACTCCGACATGTGTTAAACATAGGAAAATGAAAAAGTTAAGGTAAAAAAGTTTGTGTCCAGAACATTTTTCGCTGTGTGAGAGACTCAGCTCTGAAATTTTTTCACACTTGTTAAGGACATAATGTAGAGTGCAGCGAGTGACTTTGGTGCAATTCTGTTGAGAATTGGAATTTTGGCAAATAGCCAAACTCGGAATTTTCACAAATTCTGACTTTAAAAGTTTGCCAAAATTTTGATCCTGAGCAGAATTACACCAAAGTCACTCGCTGCACTCTACATTATGTCCTTAACAAGGGTGAAAAAATTTCAGAGCTGAGTCTCTTACACAGCGAAAAGTTTTTTGGACACAAACTTTTTTACCTTAACTTTTTCATTTTCCTATGTTTAACACATGTCGGAGTCACCTTTGAAGGACACTATAGAACGATAGAAGCAATATTGCGCAAAACGCACTTGTCTTGTTTCGCGGACCCATTGGGAGTACAAAATATGTAAAAATGAGCAAAATCGGAGAAGGTCGAAAAATCGCCCAAAAACAGCGACCCCCCCCCCCTTAAGGACAGTTCGAATTGACGAAGGTACTTGGGAATTGGAATCCTATATAGATTGTAGTCTAGTGCATCTGTCAAAAGATTTTGCAACGGCGAGTAGACAGAAATTACAGTGACACAGCCACTGAGGTCCCATGGTGTGCAGGGGTACGGGATCTTGTGCTACCCAAGTACGATTTGGCCAACTCAGGTCCCATGGTGTGCAGGGGTACGAGATGTGGTGCTACCCAAGTCTCACTTTGTCCAGTGAGAGACGAAACTGTCCAGTAGGGACAAATCTGTCCATTGGGGTGGATTCAGTCAATCGCTGCTGGATTTTGTCAAGTGTGGTGCGACACTGCTACTTGGATTTGGAAACAGTCTACTGGCTTCGGATTTAGGCTGGCGAACATGGACATGTCTGAACAGAACCGGATTGTTGGTTATAAGCATGCTGCAGCTACAGAACAGAAGCATGCCTATGCACTAATGAACGAGCACTGTTTATCAACAGAAGAATGTTATGCATTTTGGTAAAAAGGGAAAATCCGTAATGGTAAGCTTCAAGCAGACCCTAGTGTCGAGCATTCTTTGATGAGATTACTTTGAACTAATGCTAATACCATTACAATCATTGATGATCAGATGATGATGATCAGATGATCAGAAAATTAAATGTATTCTGTTCGCTAATGCACACATGAGCACTCACACAGACATTATCAGCAAGAGTGCATAATTGCACTATTATTAAGAAGAAGAGTAAGCCGCTAGAGGGCTTCTCTTCTTGGCATTGCGTAACGGTGCTCCGACCACAATACGCGAATGTTCCCCCGTTTGGGGGGGGGTCGACCAGATCGACAAAGCATACCCCCCCCCCTCCGTTAGGTGGGGGGGTAGCCAAAAAGAGGTCCCCGTTTGGGGGGGGGGGTAGCCAACAGCCAATCAGATTGCAGAAACCCCCACTCCGTTTGGTGGGGGGGGGGGGTAGAGCAGAGGATTACGGTAGTTTTTGTTCTATTCGAAAATGGGTCCCCGTTTGGGGGGGGTCGCTCAAGCAGGCTAAGTTTTGCTCATTCTGATTGGCTGTTGGCGACCCCCCCCCCAAAGGGGGACCACTTTTTGTGACCCCCGCCCCCCCCCAATCGGGGACACCTTTTGCATACCCCCCCCCACCAAACGGGGACCTCTTGTGTCGACCCTCCCCCCAAACGGGGACCCTTTTTCAAAAGCCAGAATCAGCCTGCCTACCCCCCCACCAAACGGGGAGGGGGTTTCTGCAATCTGATTGGCTGTTGCCTACCCCCCCCCCCCCCACCAAACGGGGAGGGGGTATGATTTGGCGACCCCCCCCCAAACGGGGGAACATTCGCGTATTGTGGTCGGAGCACCGTTACGCAATGCCAAGAAGAGAAGCCCTCTAGTGGCTTACTCTTCTTCTAATATATAGAACAAAATCATGGACTCTTGTTATCAGTGTTTTAAGTTTTTAACTCCGATTTAAGCTGTGTACTCTACGCTACCTACTCTACGCTACCTACTCTAGTCTACTCTACATACTCTACATCAGATGTTGCATACACCTAGCGAACAGTGAACAACGGCAGTTTATTTACACTAGATGTCGTAGCAAACAACATTACACGTCGAAAATAGAAAATGTAGAAAAAACAGGTAAGGCATATCAACATAAGAACATTAATTGGTGATCAATGACATCGGTTTGGCACGTATTGGCAGAATTTTGGTTTAATGGCATTCATGAGATAAACATCGGATGGGCTAAGCGAAATCAGGGCTGCTATAAAGGCACCCCTTTCCAGAATTTAGGTGCAACATAAAGGCACTACAAGAAAAGACTGTCAGTCTCCTGTCTAAATAGAAGTCGTGGCGAAGGGTGTGCAGAAAAAACCTAAATACCAAACCCAGACATAACTAAATATACACATAGAAAAACTATATAAAATTTACACCTCAACTCCTAGGCAAACAAAAAGGCAAGTTAATACGAATCAATGCATAGAAAGTAGCTGATAAACCCGAATGTACACTCACTCAGTACCATCATTGACTAAGTCGTATTACCTCTATGGCTGCAATAGTAACTACGGGTTGCCGCAGTGAGCCGCAGGTAGTCTCGTGTAGACTCACTCAGTACGAGCAACAAACCATTGGAGTAAGTTGTATTACCTTTATGAGCTGCTATAGTAACTACGGATTACCGCAGTCAGCTGCAGTAATTAGTGCTATATACCCTCACATAGTACCAACAACGAATCATAGCTGCAGTAATTAGTGTTATATACCCTCACCCAGTACCAACAACGAATCATTGGACTAAGTCCAGTTGCAATGTGATATGTTCACCAGTTTACAGACATTTCCACTCAGTGGCAGATTTAATCCACTAGTACTGGATTTTTCCCTTCGAATTTGGACACTGTTTAGTTGCAGACAATTTTGTCCATCCACTGCGGACTGTCTAGTAAGTTTCGACTCGTCCACACAGCAGTGTGACATTGGCTCACTGAGGTCCCATGGTGTGCAGGGATACGGGATCTTGTGCTCCCCAAGTACGTTTGGCCAACTCAGGTCCCATGGTGTGCAGGGGTACAGGATCTTGTGCTACTCGCACTTTCGGAAGGTGCAAAACGTGCGTGATTTCTGTCTACACGCCGTTGCAAAATCTTTTGACAGATGCATAGGGCAGAGACAATAGCCTCCGTGAGCCTGATCATTTGGGAAAACTAAAACTGACCCTCACCTTTTACCGTTATTGAACTTTTGTTACTTCAAAACCATCCTAAGAACTTATTCAAAATGTACACGCTGTCATTTTTACCGTTAGTTGTCTGGGAGCTCAGGCTCCCCTGTTGTCTCTGGCTTAGGCCACAGATAGATTTGATCGGAACAAATCATCGAAAGAAATCCTAAAGAAGCAATCATTAAATTTAGTCATTTACTTTTATTTAATAATAATATTTGAAGCCATTTCCTGGTAACACCCCGCCTAGACCGTCCCCTGTATTGTTCCGTAATTCAAACTTCCGTAACCACTCGTGAAGCTGCAAGTGTAACTTGACGGGATCACCCAACTTCATAGACCGGAATTGTCTAAAGCCGACACCCTGTTAATCTTCTATAATTATCTATTATATTGAACTTGAACTTTGGCCTAGACAGCCAAAGGTTGTGGGTTCGATCCCCACCTCGGGCCCGAATTTTTCGGGTCGGAGGTGCTGTAGTGACAATCTTAGTTTCGTTTGTTGTTTCATTTGTCTTGTCCATTACGGTTTGAAACGGTCGAGGTTTGCTCCCATCAGACTGTGTGGGCTGGCGCGAAAGCGTCTTCTAAAATGTCACTACAGTTTGGGAACGAATTCCAACTTAAGCTTGGTTCGATTGTGCCCGGGTGGCTCAATCGGTAGAGCGTTGGCCTAGACAGCCAAAGGTTGTGGGTTCGATCCCCACCTCGGGCCCGAATTTTTCGGGTCGGAGGTGCTGTAGTGACAATCTTAGTTTCGTTTGTTGTTTCATTTGTGTTGTAGTTTTTCTGTAAAATACCAATAGAGAATAGATTTGAGTTTAATCACACACGACACGCAACACTACCTAACGTGCCCAGTCATAATACCTGAAGAAGATGATTAATAATAGTCTTAAATTATTTAGTAACCGGTTAAATCCCGAATTCAATTAATAGTTCATATTTAGTAAACTATCGTCTCCTAAATCAACCCTATTCCTATCTATACTCCAGGTGCGATTGGACAGAGGGATAGAGCCCAAGCCCCTTCACCAAACGAACTCACAGTAGTACCCCTAAGAGGTTGGCTGTAGAGATCACCGATTTTGGCAAACTACCTTTCGGGAATCTGGTACCTAAGTTTGTGTAATCAGGCAAACTTGCTGACGTTCCGTGTAAGTCAACCCTTAATTGCAACGACCCCAGTCTTGATCTTAGACCCTAACTTAGAAGGGAAAATCAAGTCAAATCAAATCAATCAAATTGTTAGTTTAATCTAACTCAGTTCATTACACATCGTAGTAGTGAGCTGTGGCGTCTTCGTAACTACATTACAGCAACTAGGAGCTCACCCAACTGCCCTAATTTGTATTAGTATCTGTTAATTATTATTATTATTCTTATTATTCTTATTATCATTATTATTTAATATTGGTTTTGATCTTTTGATACTGTATTTTGATACTTGGACCCGACCTTATATTAATGTCTGGTCATGGCTACTGCCTTCATTGCTGTTGCCTGTACTTGTGTTCAAAAGCTTTAGGATATTCCCTTGGAGCTTACGATTCAGCAACCCAAGTCGCATCAACCAAATATTACATATATACATAATTTCATTATCCGAGCATCCAATGACCTGAACAAACTAACATCCAATCAAAAGGAGATTGTCCACTATTCTGTCACTAGGCGGTCCTGTTTCTACTGGGATTGAAGTGCTCATATACAAACAAGTGTTTGCACCCCAAGATTTTTCGACATACCCTCTCCTACCCACACCCACCCCCGGTCCTTTTTGGAAACAAAAAGCAAATTTTGCAGAAAAATAGTCATTTTTTGAAAACTTTTTCTCAAATTTCGACTTTAAAATTTTTGCTTTAAAACCGCGCGTATAAACGGCTAAAACGATCAAAAACAAGCCTTATTTTGTCGAAGAAATCGTTTAGATATAGAGAATTTTGCCTTTTTACGTCATTTTTTGGATTTTCTGAGGTCTCAATTTGGGGGGGGGGGGTTCGGGGGCAATAGCGGCGCCAGGATTTTTCGAAGGGGGGCCCGACCCAACAATCCGGCGAACCTTTTTTTGGGAAATCCAAAATTTTTGCCAAATATAAGCAAATTTTACCTTCATAAATTTTCCGATTTCTTTAATAAATTTCTTAAAACACTCAAACTATGCATAAAAACAGCTGAAAAATTTTTTAAGGGGGAGACGAAACCCCAGAGGCAGGGGCCCAAATCGCAAATCCCCCTTTTTCGTCAAACCCCCACCCTACTTTTTTTCAAACCCCCACCCCCACTTTTTTCGCCAGCCACACCTATGGATTTGTCCGTACCCCACCTAAAACCGGCTGACACCACCCACCCACCCTAATTTCGGCTACCTACATCCACCCCCAACTTTTTCTCAAGGTATACCTATGCCTCAAAATTAGAAAAAATTCGAATTTGTTTGCAAAAATTCCAACTTTTTTGAACAAATGACCAATGTTGAAACATCGTTGATTTTTAGTTGTAAATATATTAGCAATCTTTGTAAATATATTTTAGCAAAATATATAGCTGATTTTTTCCAAATTTTTGACAAAAAATTGTGGCTTGTAATTGCGTATATTACGTTTTAAAAGCTATAAATAACCATCTTTAGCTGACATTTAATTTTTTTCACAAGTTTTCAGAAATTGCAAAAAACATTTTCGAAAACTTTGCATTTTTACTTGGTATGGAGTATGGACCCTACCGACCGACCCTCAACTTTTTTTCAAGGTACACGTATCGTGTTGCCCAGCCCCATCTGCCCCCAAAGGAAACTAGAACTAGTATATATAGCCATGGGGAGAAAACCCACATTTTAGGATTTTGGCTGGAACTTTTTTATTATACGGGCTAGATGAGAACTTTATATATATACCATCGTATATATAGCCATGGGGGAAAAACCCACATTTTCGGATTTTGGCTGGAACTTTTTTATTATAAGGGGTATATATATATCTGAGAACTTTATATGCCATCGTACTTGGCGTACTTAGAACTTTCTTTTAAGCCTATTTGCACTTCTCTAGGTTGTACCGTTAGAGCGGTATAATGCAAAAAGTAGCGGGGGGGAAAACCCAATGGGGCCGGGGGAAAAACCCAAATGGGGGGAAAATAAACCCACCCCTCACAGGTCTTAAAAATTGTTCTATCGCAATTCTGACACTTCCAGTGTAAAATTCAACCCTTTTTTAGTTAGTATGAACCAAAAAAACCCGATCTAAGTAGCTTTTATTGAGATCTCATGTGCCGTTGAAAATGCTGCATCAACTGGCCAGGTTTCATAAAGTTTAACACATAAACATAGGGCAATTTTTGAAAAATGCTAAAAATGATGTAATTTGATAAAACTTATTATTCTATCGTGTACAGAATGGTTTTTTACGTAGAATTGCTTGTTAAAATCCACAATTGTACCTGTATTGGGTCCTCCAGCAGCGAAATGGCACTTTTAAGGTTTTTAGCCCCTGGCTAGCCAGGTACAGTGGCGGATCCAGGATTTTGAAAAGGGGGGGGGGGCGCTGAAAAATTTTTCCGGGGGGGATAACCAAATTTTTCCGGGAGGGGGGGGGGGTAAAATTTCTTTTTCCAGGATCAAAATATTATTACAAGAAAATTAAAATTGTGTATGGAAAGGGTAGTTCACTTTGAATTTTGCCAATTTGAAAACAACTATATATATCCCGTGAGTGAAGCAAAGCATGGAGAATTTCCACAAGTACACGGGGGGTCTGGGGCCCCCCAGAAGTTGAAGAATTTTTTGAAATTGGAAAAACCGTCATGCAAACTTTTGAAAAGATTAAATAAATAAAATGGAGTTATATATGTACATATAGTAAGTTACGCAATGAAAAACTTGCAGTAAAATATATAGTATATATACGAGGAATGGTAACAATAAAGAGGACAAGTTACAAGGGCAAGAAAGGTAATGTGCAAAACAAGGGGTCGAGCCCCCCAGAAGTTAAAGAATTTTTTGAAATCGTGGAAAATTCAGCAATTCAAATGTTGCATTCCCCATTTATATGTATATATATAATATATACGTATATACTTACAAAACAGGAAAGGAAACAAAATAGAAGACACTAAGAGACAGAAGTTCTGGCACAGAACTACGTATATGTGTGTATATATATATATATATATATACGTAGTAAAGCAGCACAGAAGTATAAGAGCGCCGCAGGCGAAATTTTTTAAAAAATTTGTGAAATTTATTAAAATTATGCTTATTTTTACTCAAAATATGCATATAAACAGCTGAAAAATTTTTCTAGGGGGGGCCCGGAATGTCAAAGGAGGGGGCCCAAATCGCAAGGGGGGGGCCGGCCCCCCCCAGGATCCGCCACTGGCCAGGTAATCAAAATTGTCCGAATCTGACCGCATAGGATGACGCAGCGTGCTCGATAGTACCGTGTTATAGTCTCTAATTGTTTCCGTGTTGAGTTGTTAAAAAAATTTTCAAAAAAATTTGGGTGGGTTTCCCCCCCCCAAGTGGGTTTTTCCCCCGCCACGTTTGGCAATGTGCCAGACTAACGGTACAGCGGATCGGTCTAATTTTGGCTGTGTGCAAAGAGGAAGAGTTGCCATCATTGCAGATATTTGCAAAACTTTTCTAACCCAACCCAGTCAAAAGTTACATCGGTCCAAACTTTTGCAAAATTTTGGCATGGTTGGACCAAAAAGTAGTTGTCATTTTCAAAATGTCATATATAAAATGAGCAGAAGTGAACCAAATGACTTGATCTTTGCATACATAGGTAAGGAAGAGTCGCGCTTCCAGCTGCTATGTTTTGGAGCTCATATCTCCAACCCATGACCCAGGAGGCGGGTGGGTTTTTCCCCCCCCCAAAAATGGGGTGGGTTTTTTTCACCCCATGGCTATATATACTTGGCGTACTTAGATCTATCTTTTAAACCAATTTGCACTTCTCTAGGTTCTACCGTTACGCCGGTATTATGCAAAAAGTAGCGGGGGAAAACCCAATGGAAGGAAAAAACCCAAATGGGGTGAAAAAGCCCACCCCTCACAGGTCTCAAAAATTGTCGTAGCGCTATTCTGACATTTACGGTGTAAAATTCAACTTCAATTTCGCTAGTATAAACCACAAAACCCCGATCTAGGTACCCTTTTGAGATTTCATGTGCCATTGAAAATGCAGCATCCAACGGTCAGGTTTCATAAAGTTTAACACATACATATTTATATGTGGTAGACAGATAGCGAAGTTAGACACTTCTAGAAGTGTCTAGTCATTTTAGACACTTCGCAAAATGCCTAGACACATTGCGAAAATTTTGTCAGAGTGACGTTTTTCTGCAATGTGTCTAGGCACTTCGCGAAGTGTCTGACCTTCATTAGACACATGCAGAAAATTTCATTTGTCATGAACTATTTTGACTCCAATCAATTTATTGACACAACTGTAGTTCAACTTTCGGAAACTTGAATATTTAGTTTTTACATATTTTACTGGATACTTATACTTACATTATTCGTCTCCAGTCTATTGTAACAAAGTCAAAACAACAGGATTAAATTAATTAAATTAGCAGAAGTAACGTCATGACGTGAGAAAACTAGGTGAAATTCAGGTTGCGCTTACATGTAGGAAAAAATGCTGGATATCCTTCTAATTATCAGGGGATTGCACCAAGTAAGTTAAAATTCAGATTATCTTAATCGTCAGCTAATCTCCAGTTAAACTCCAGATTACTGCAAAAGATTTCCGAAGAAACGTGAAAAATTATGTAATAGGGATTGATAAATTTAAATAAATTTAATGTTAATCTTTAGTTTATCTATTCCAAAGTTAATCGTAAACATAAGTTAAACTGAAGTTAATCATAAACTTAATCTTATTAGGTGCAAACGGGCGTATATCATTTCAGATGTTGTCCAGCACAGCTCTGTGGGTCAAAAAATTCTGAACAAGCACTGCAAACTGCAAAAATTCGGAAAAAGCAAGTGAAACTGTTAATTGCAAAAGTTGGTGCTCAAAATTAATGTCAAACCTCTTGAATTCATTGACGCAATTTTTGTGATTACAACATAAAAACTTCATACTGAATTTCAATAATAAATTTGGAACTTTTTTGATTTTTTGCACTTTCTGAAAAACAAAAAATGCTAATTGCTAATTTAATAAATTTTATCTTGTTGTTTTGACTTTGTTCCAATACGTATATGACGAATAATGTAAGTATGAGTATCCAGTAAAATATGTAAGAACTAAATTCAAATTTCCGAAAGTTGAACCACAGTTGTGAAAACAAATAAATTGATTGGGGTCATATAGTTCATGACAAATGAAATTTTCTGCATGCGTCTAATGAAGGTCAGAGATTCGCAAAGTGCCTAGACACATTGCAGAAAAACGTCACTCTGACAAAATTTTCGCAATGTGTCTAGGCACATCGCGAAGTGTCTAAAATGACTAGACACTTCTAGAAGTGACTAACTTCGCTATCTGTCTACCACATATATAAACATAGAGCAATTTTTGAAAAATGCTAAAAACGATGTAATTTGATTAAACTTATTAGTCTATCGTGTAGAGAATGGTTTTTTTACGTTCATTTGGCTGTTAAAATCCACAATTGGACCTGTCCTGGTTCCTTCAGTGCAGACATGGCACTTTCAGGGTTTTTGCCCCTAGCTAGCCAGGGAAGCAAAAATTATTCAAATCTGAAACCGTAGGATGATGCAGCGTCCTCGTTAGTACCGTGCTATAGTGTCGAATTGTGTCCCTGTTTGGTTGTTAAAAAATTTTTAAAAAAATTGGGTGGGTTTTCCCCCGCCACATTTGGCAATGTGCAAGACCAACGGTACATCGGATCGATCTAATTTTGGTTGTTTGCAAAGAGGAAGACTTGCCATCATTGCAGATATTTGCAAAACGTTTCTAGCCCAACCCAGTCAAAAGTTACATCGGTCCAAACTTTTGCAAAATTTTGGCGCGTTGGACCAAAAAGTAGGTGTCATTTTCAAAATGTCATAAAATGAGCAAGAGTGAACCAAATGACTTGATCTTTGCATACGTAGGTAAGAAAGAGTCGCGCTTTCTGCTGTTATATATGTTTTTGGAGCTCATAGCTCCAACCCTTGGTCCAGGAGGCGGGTGGGTTTATCCCCCAAAAAGGGGGTGGGTTTTTCCCCCATGGCTATAATATTGGAAGGAATTTCGAAATTGGCTTGGCTTTGCTTTAGTGCAATTTTATGTTTTCAGATAGCCATTTCCGTTTTCGCAATTGCAGAGATATAATGGTATGTTTCATATATAACGATAATTTTAATGTGTAATCATGACGGTCGCCAAAGGACCCAGTAGGCCGGTTTACCAGGCCTCCTCCGCCGGTCGGAAGAGGCGTTAAATTGGTGGACCCGTGTGCTGCCTTGCTGGGGGTACTGCACGCTAAATAACCCTTAATCCGCTTAATAGTCAGCAGTTCCCGCTCCCGGTGGAAGGTACCCCCATTGGGATATGCCAGCACTTTTGCAATGTGGTCCGCCTACCTCCTGCGAGGGAGTGCTGGGTGCAAACGAGTCATGTACAGTACATTTCATGAAATGCATGACCAGTGGCGACATTTGCATTTTGGCGAAATGTCGGAACAGAGTTGGCGAAAAACTGTTGAACAGGTACATTTCGCGAAAAGTTTGGCACTTTTCGCCAAAGTTGGCGAAAAGTCTCAACAGAGTTGGCGATAAAGTGGATGGAAGAAATTATTTCGCCAAAACTTGGCACTTTTCGCCAAAGTTGGGGAAAGTCTCAGAGTTGGCGATAAAGTGGTTGGAAGAAATTATTTCGCCAAAACTTGGAACTTTTCGCCAAAGTTGGCGAAAAGTCCGATCATAATTCGCGATAAAGTAGCTGCAGGAGATTATGTCGCGAAGGACTTGGAACTTTTCGTCAACGTTTGCGAAAAGTCGGAACATTGTGCTCAAAATGGATCACACAACTTTCCGGGTTTGTCTCTGATCCCACACAGCGTTTTTCGGCGTTTTGATTGGGGGCATATATAGTAAATTGACTACGCTCGTTTCAATGAGCATATTTTCAGAACCGGCGGAAGTGACCAGTGGTCACTACGGGCTATGTGACCCACTGACCACCTGTCAAATGCCCTAAAACATCGTTTTTCGGCATTTTGACTGGGGACATACGTACAAGTAACAAAAATGCTCCGCACAAAAGAGGATAATATGTGCGTCCTGGCTGTGTCGTATATATATCCTTTAAATATCCTTGACATAAATAATAAATAAATATAAATACTTATATATATATATATCTTTTAAATTCCGGTTGAAGAAGTAAAGACAAAATTTTCATAGGCACGTGACATTATTTGGCACAACAACTATTGGTGGATGGTTCCATGTCAAAAGTTGCTCAGCTCACTTAGGGCTTTCATTTGATACCAAATTTGACCACTTTTGAATAATTTTATTTTTGACCCAAAATCACCTAAGTCCCCCACTCCACCTCACCACAGCACTCTACAGCCACTTTGGGTACTCAGTTTTATGACAAAAGTTGCTCAGCTCACTTAGGGCTTTCATTTGATACCAAGTTTTACCACTTTTGAATAATTTTATTTTTCACCCAAAATCGCCTAAGTTCCCACCCCACCACAGCACTCTACAGCCACTTTGGGTACGCAGTTCTATGACAAAAGTTGCTCAGCTCACTTAGGGCTTTCATTTGATACCAAATTTACCACTTTTGAAAAATTTTATTTTTGACCCAAAATCGCCTAAGTCCCCACCCCACCCCACCACAGCTCTCTACAGCCACTTTGGGTACGCAGTTCTATGACAAAAGTTGCTCAGCGCACTTAGGGCTTTCATTTGATACCAAATTTGACCACTTTTGAGAAACTTTATTTTCGACCATTTGACTCTTCAAACGGCAAAGTAGAACGGAAAACGAAAAAAAGTGGAAAAAAGCAAAATAGGTACGTCGGACGGCAAAACGAATACCGGGAATGAGCTGGGCACACCAGAAAACCCCTATAGACAAAGTTTTGAGAGGCCAGGTAGAGCCTACTATGGACCTCCAGGAAGCGGTTTCCGACTTGACCCTCCCGACGGCAAAGTGGAACCAGCCCAGCAATACAGACACGTCGGACGGCAAAACGGATACCGGGAATGAGCTGGGCACACCAGAAAACCCCTATAGACAAAGTTTTGAGAGGCCAGGTAGAGCCTACTATGGACCTCCAGGAAGCGGTTTTCGACTTGACCCTCCCGACGGCAAAGTGGAACCAGCCCAGCAAGATGGGTGGGTCTGACGGTAAAACTGGCTGCGGGAATCGATTCTCCGTGCCAGAAAACCATTTATGGAAGATTTGAGCTTTCAAAGTTGAATAGATAGCGAGAAATTTCGATTTTTCATTTTTCGAATTTTCGCTATTTTTGACGGGCCACTGTGGTCGCTAGGGAAGTGATAGAGAAAACGCAACCTGGACCGTTAGTTAGTTCAATATATGTAATTTCTGAATATAAAAAGAAATCAGCTCCAGCTCGTAATGTTCGACCTGAGCGACGACCACAAAAATGGTCACTTTTCGCTATGAGCCGACTTTGCGGCGCCACTGCGGCGCTGTCGCAGCTGCGGCGCAAAAAAGTTGTGATTCTTAAATTCTTTAGAGGGTACTACTAGACCCCATAGCCCTTTAGGTTGGCTCACCGCTGCAGATCACGCTGGGCTTATTCTAGTGGGGGGGGGGGGTGCCCCCCCATAAACACCCTTCCCCCCCCCCAAAAATCGTTCCCCCCCCAAAAATCGCCCCCCCCAAAAAAAGTGGGTGCCCCTTTTGGGACCAACTTTTGCCCTGAAAAAATCGCTCAGAAGGCCAAATTTTCAAAAATTTCCCGGCTTCGCCGGAGATTTTTACTCAATTTTTGCCCTTTTCAACACTAAATCTGCTTTTTACTATTGCTATTTGCTATTTTTACTATGAAAATCAACTTTTATAGTATATGCCAGAAAAATAGCGCTATTTTAGCATATTTTTCGAAAAATTTTCGCCCCCCCAAAAAAATTCCTTGCCCCTCGGACCTTTGGGGGGGCCCCCCAAGAAAAAATCCCTAGAATAAGCCCAGTCACGTGAAAGCGGCGAACATTATGTACAATACAACCATCAAATAGGAGAAACCGGAAAAAAAACATCGCCTCCATAACCGGTCCGGGGCGCAACTTTTTAACGGTAAGTGATACGGGGCTGAAACTTCACAGACATACTAAACTCGATGTGCTCTACACAGGGTTTTTTTGTGCATTTTATTGTGCATATGCACACTTTTTTTCCAAAATGCACACTCAAATTTAAAAATGCACACATAAATGCACAGTCAAATTTTGCTTCCGCTAACCACAAAATGCTCTAAAAAATTTCCAAAGTGCTTAAAATATTAGAAAAGCTTTAGCTTTTAGCTGGGGGCTGCCGCCCCCAGACCCCCGCTTCCCTTACTATTTTTCGGTCATGGCATAGCCGCAACGACCTTACTTTGTTTTATTCTTCTTTACTAAAGCCACTAATTAATTATTGAAATATTTTTGCTATAGGTTGTAAGTATTTATATATATTATATATACTGTGCGTTCCTTCATCGTCAAAAATAAACGGCTGAAGCCAATTTCTCTTAAACTATTTCTTTACATTTTGTTCCTCTACAACGGTTTCTCGCGTACAATGCTAGCTCTCATTTCCGTTTATTAATCAGTTAAAACGGTAAGAAATTGTGCATAAAAATTTCTTTCGTGTCCAAAATTCCAAAAAATTCTCAGCTTCTGGGGGACTCCGTCCCCAAGACCCCCCGCATCGAGTTTCGATCAAATTTCTTCTTTATATAGATATTAGCGGGGCTGAATTACATCAATCCGCAATTTCTTTGAACTTTGAAATTCTTGAATTATATATACATAATTATATATATATATATATATATATATATATATATATATAGGGGGGTGGGGCAACTTGGGAACCTGGGGCAACATGGAACAAAATTGACCTAACATTTGTTTAAGCCTATACCATACTATTCTCCCTTCTAATTTAGCTAAATTCATATTTTTCTGAAAGCACGTGACTTATACTTTCCAGTAAACAAAACATTGACCATGTACGTTTTATGTGTGTCAATTTACAGCCAACAGTACAAGTCACATTTTCGATCCAAAAAAAGGTATACCTTTTTCAAAGTTAAAAATTCCTGCTAAATTCCTACTGCGGAGCCATGAAAACATGTTTTATAGGGTAAAATATCCTGAATTTTTCAGGGGTACCAATATTTTTGTTGTAGCGTTTTTTCAGTGTCCTCAGTAAGATCCCGTTCCAAGTAGACCCGAGCATACCAAGTAGCCCCGTTCTCAGCAATGGGGGGCAATTTGGAACAACACACGTTAAACACATAAATTCCCAAGTAAGCCATGTATATAATACATAAGTCCAAATCTTATACACCTGCTCCCTGTCTAGTGAACCCTCAGACTGTGTCTATTCCTTCTCTGAACACCTCAGTTACCACTGACGTCCAAGCCAGCACTGAGTCTGAATCAGAGTCAGCCCATGATGACAATAAGCCGGTTTCGTGCCCACAGAATCCGGATCTTCAGGTTGCTTCTGCGTTTTCTGAGGTGCCTTGCGGTGACTTTGTGGCGGCGAAATTCACCGACGTCACCGGAAAGGCCGCTTAGTTCATCGGTAGTGTGAAGGTGTATATACTAATCCAGAAGCCTGTACTCATCATTTGAAAAACCTACATGAGGATACCAGAAAAACCATGACAAATGACGATTTCCGATATTTTCAGTAGCCAGCGAGAGATGATGATGATACGGCTCTCCCTATCTTAGTATTTAGTGCAGAGTGAATTTAGGGGGGAATTAGGATGCCGTAAAATTCTCTCCAAGCTTTCCGATTCCGTCTGTGACCTCATAGAGGACCACATGTTAACCGAAGATTTGACCAAGTTGTCGACTTTGTCTTCAACTTTTGGGGGGAAACTTTACGCTACGTGTATTAAACTTTTTCCGACTGTTTTTTGACAGTTTCTTCATTTCTATGCTATTATTTCCAGAACTTTGTTTAAAAAACTGCCTTAAAAGTGCAAATTTTAACATTGTTGTAATTTGACCTCATTTATTTGCTTTAGGAGTTTGTGTAAGTAAAAAAGTTTGGTAGAAATTTGTTTGTCTTCAATTTCTCTACATTTTAGATAGGATGGGTTTAGGATAGACTCTACGAATTGAGTAATAGATAGGTAAAAGCGTCAGCGGTCCTCATCTTGTACCAAGATGGGCCAAGGGGCTACTTGGTATGGGTAACTTGGTATGATGGAATTTTAGGCCCAGTGCGCACACATGTCTACTATATAGAACAAGCTTTGCAGTCCCAAGTAGCCCCGAGCTCGCAGAATCGATAGGCATAATTTTTGTCTAGACCAGTCAGGGCTATGATGAATGGCAGCATTTCTACAAAAATTTTTGTCCCAAGTTGCCCCACCCCCCTATATATATATGTACGTATAATTTGGCAGTAAATTGACAACCCTATCTTGATTTTATGATCGTCACAAATTTTAGCTTGTATATATGTGTATATAGTTAATAGGTTCACTGCATTGCAGATGTCAAAACCCGACACCTATATACGTTAATTTGTTAGTTATGCATTTGCGTAAATATAAGTATACACGTGTGCTAACCAGTTAAGATCTAAAATCATGATTAAAACATCAACTATATATATAAAGTGTGGGATTCCAGTTAAAGCCAAAAATAAGTAAAATACAAATTTACGGCCAAAAATGTACGTTATAGTTCAAAATAAGCAATTTTTAAAAATGCACACATTTTTTCCAAAATGCACACTATTTTTTAAAAATGCACAAAAAATGCACACTTGTCCGCGACCAAAAAAAAACCCTGGCTCTACAATTTGCGCATGAAATCTGCGCAGGATTTTGCGCAGCTTCTGCGCAGCTTATTTTACACTGTCTCCAGCCACTTTTCACACATATTATAGGGGTCGCTGCCGCGACCCCTATGATATAGTAAATTGACTACGATCGTTTCAATGGGCATATTACCGAAACCGATGGAAGTGACCGGTGGTGTGTCTCGTGGGGGGTCAAAAAGAAAGTATTCAAAAGTGCTCAAGTTTGGTATCACTTTTCACTTATCTGCCCTACCTGTGGCACTGTTCAAGCTCCTTATATCAATTAACTCAGTGTTAGAAAGGGACCCTTTAAAATGACAGAAGGACAAGTAATAAAAATGCTCCTCTGGAGCATGAAAAAGTAATATGGGTGATGGTGAGGTTGCAAAATCAAGAGAGGACTAGTCTTAAAAATGCTTACGTAATATGGAGGCTAGGTTCAAAAACAGAAGAGGACTAGGTTGTGAGCGAATTAATATGGGCACAGCTTCGCCGAACAACCCATATTTGCGGATTGCGAAATTATACATGCATACGTACCAATCTTTCGATTTATATACTTTATAGTGCACAAATAAATTAAAACTCTGATATTCGAGACGTTAAAGGCGATTTTTGACCAAAAATCCTAAAAATTTGGCAATTTTTGGTCACCTTTAGCGTGAGTGGGGGGGGAAGTCCAAAAAAGTGGAGCTGGGGCCGAGTGGGCCCCCCGCCCCCAGTAAACTAAACCCAGGTCCTATTTCATTTTTAAGGTTCTCAGTAAACTTTAAGCAAAATATTAAAGCTGTGTGAATGAAACTTTAAACGTTCCCTCAGTAATCAACCGAACATACAGAACAAAGAAGTTTGAAATGTACCATTTTCTCCCTTCTCTTCGATTTTTGCAGAAAACCCTCATCCACTACCGATGGTAAGATTAAGAATATTTTAGAAAGTCGCAGAAAGTTATCTGTAGCTTGTTCTATATAGGCCGTGCTGTACTTCAACAGCAGTCTACTGCAGCGCAGCCAGACGCAAATTAAATTGTCACTGAAGAAAACTTATACGGCACGAGTTCTAAGGCTATTCAGCGTTTACATGCAAAATTTCAGACGGTTGCAACATATCTGTAGCTAGTTATAGGCCGTGCTGTATTTGAGCAGCATCTACTGCAGCGCAACCAGATGCAAATTAAACTTCCAATGATGAAAACATAGAGGGCGCGATTTCTAACGCTCTTCTACAGTTACATGCAAAATTTCAGACAGTTGCAACATATCTGTAGCTAGGTATAGGCCGTGCTGTACTTCAGCAGCACGCTACTGCAGTGCAACCAGATGCAAATTAAACTGTCAATGAAGGAAACTAATATGGCGGCACGATTTCTAATGCTCTTCCGCATTTATATATTTGCAAAATTTCAGACAATGGCAACTTATCTGTAGCTAGTTATAGGCCGTGCTGTACTTCAACAGCACTCTACTGCCGCGCAACCACGCAGCGACATCGTCATAGGTATACGAAGCGTATTTAATTGATTTGCCATGCCCAAAGTTACCTATACACCCAATTTAATATGTTTAACCGTTTACAGTAAGTCTGCAGCCGACGTTCTGTGGTTGCTGCATTACAGTATAGCACGATGGCAGCACCGGACAGCGCTGCGACTATGCTCATCGTGTTCAGCGACCCCGATAACCCGTATATGCGTCCCACTAAATGGCCCAAAACAGCATACGTATTTAGGCATATTTTTGACTATTTTTTGTGGAGTTGGGACTTCCCTTCCTCCTCCTGGAAAGTGCCCCCGAAATACCCGTGAGCCAAAACAGCATATTTAGGCCTATTTTTGACTATTTCCTGTAAAGTTTGAAATTTTTCCAAAATGGCTATTTGGCCGGACCACCTTTGGGCCGGCCACCGGAACGATCCCGGACAGATATAGAAAATCGCCTCGGTTATGACATGCTACCTATCCCAAAGTTTCTTATGCAACAAGCCGCGTCTCTCTAGCTTGTTCCCTGAGCGCTGTAACCGTGACACAAAATTGGCCTTTTTTGGCCATCTTAGCGGTCAGAGCACATTTGGCCGGGGGAACAGGAGGCCGGCCGGGCAGCGGAAAATTGTCCAAAAGGTACGTTAACACAAATACTACTCTCAGAAAAACCAAACTTCACCGGCTGAAAGCGCCCAGACGTTCAGTTTTTGAGTTCGAAGAAAAGTGCTTCTACAAGTGCTTCTACAAGTGCTTGTACAAGCGTGACTTACACGGAAAAAACAAACGGACCTAACTTGCCCGGAAGCGAAAATTTTCAAAGTTGAAAATTTTGACCAAAACTTTTTTGCTACTTGTAGTACTCGTCATGCTGATTCCAACGATACCAAATTTGTCTAGTTTCGTTGAGTATTTAGCTGGCACTGTGCTCGAACGGATCTCTAAGGGTCGCGCTGAGCCTTTTACACCCATATTATAGAGGGAGCGCTATCGCGCCCCTCTATTTATAAATTTAATGTGTACGTTTGTATACAACATGAAGTTTTCATTTTAGGCGAAACATTTCTCGCAGGCTGAAATTGACAGTAAGTTTTTGTTTGTATATACAGTAGGCATGGATTGCATATAGATCTATTTCATTTGTGTTTACAAGGTTTTAAAATTTAAAATCAAAAATGTGCTTTTCTGTATATATAGTTTGTGTGTGTTAGAGACCAAACCCATCATTATTGACTTAGGCGCGCTATCCGAAGACTGGAGAGCGCTGTATCAGTGTGTAAACACATTTATGAAAGTAAAGGATGTAATTTTTTTATTTCTACATTCGATACGTTTTTCTGTATTGTGAAAGGTACACATATATACCTTACGGCTGTTTTGCTTTCAGGATTTCGAGAAGCCTTCAGCTTATACGCTGAGCAGGGTACTTTACTCAGTGATGGTCACTTGCGCTTCATCATGCGTTCCCTTGGATTCAGTCCTACTGTGGCTGAAAGTGTTAAATATTTCAATGACAAAAGTAAGAAAGATTTTGTCTGCAATTAAATTGTGTACTTGCATTATATATTTCTTTATTCTTCATTTATCTCGTTACGTTTGTAATACGTACTATATATATTATACTCGTGCATTCATTTGCTGGCGGATCCAGTATTTGGTGACAGAGGTGCAGCCCACCCAGAGGATGTTAAGAATTAAAAAGAAGGAAGATTAAAGAAATTTTAGGTCGAAGCTACCATAATCGAGAGCAATTCTATCGTAAGTTCAGAGAAATGTGATTAGCCACGAAGATGCCTATCGTTTACGGCGCGAGCGCAAAGACTGCTGGCAACGGGCCGCCACTGGTTAAACGATCCTATCTACAGCGGAACCTAGTAGGGCTACTCCTGCGGTTTCGGAAATTAAAAATTGCAATGAAATCGAAAAAGCATTTCTTCAGATTTGATTCAGAGAAGACGATCGTCCGCTTTCTATGGTTAGAAAATCCGTTTTTACCAAGACTAGAGGCCAGAGGGGAATCTAAATGTGTACAGATCCACTCGAATCCCATTCGGAGTTTGTAGCCTCTCTATTTCTGTTCGGAGCAACAATCAACTATCATCTAGAATTGAATCCCAGGAGTTTTTCAGATCAAATCAAGTCCAACATCTACATGGAAAACGTGTTGCTTGTAGATGCGTGGATATAACCACACTCTGCTACCATCCAACATGTGAAGACTTAGTTACAGGTCTTTGTTTACTTTACTCCCGCCCCCACTCGACTTCCCCCCCTCCACTCGCCCCCCCACTCACTATAAGGTGCCCAGAAAATGCCAAATTTTAAGGATTTTTGGTCATAATTTCCAAATATTTTCCATCTTCGCCGGAATGTTTTGGTCAAAAATGGTCTATTTTGGTACTCAAAACTCAATTTTTGAGCACTTTTTAGCATAGTTATAACAGTATGTAGAAAACAGGCTATTTCTACTGTATTTTTGGCTTAGACCATTTTATTCCTCCCCCACTTTTGAACCTCCCCCCAATCCCCACCCCCACTTTTTCACCTAGAATAAACCCTGCCGGTAGCTTAGAAATAGTTAAGTAGCAACTCGATTTCAACGTGCAAAATTTCAATACTAACTAAAAAATTAGCAAAATAATGGAATATTCAGAATAGTAACGAAAAACATGTCACGTTTGCTCTATATTTAGAAGCTAATTGCAACGAGTCTCCTTTATCTTGTTTCTTTTTAGTTCTTAAAAGAAGGAAAATTTTTCACTACCCGGACTGCCCGGACTGAACTTTCCATAGGTTTGTAGGACTTATGACTAAAACCTTTGCATTCTTTTCAGTTTGCACTCCAGGATAGAAAATTTTTACATTTTGTGTCAAACCCAAAATACTATGGAAATCAGTGGAAATTTGGATACGTATGTTTCAGACTTTTCCTCGAAAACAAGGCTAATTATTGATATGCGCAAAGAAAATATTCAACGAACCCATGATTCTTGGTTTTTTCTGAACCTTTTACTGATTCTCCTCTTTTTTTCCACCTTCCAAAGTCGCGCCTGAACCTTTCTACCTTCCCCTGCCCTATCCCTAAGCATTCCCTGTATTCATTTTATTATTGTTGGGTTGTTTTTCTGTCCGACTGTCATTATCTGTTAATCTGTGCTGAATTTTTCACTTTATTTCTGTTATGTTCAAGAACTATAACATTTACATAAATGGTCAATATATGAATGGGAAGTCCCCTCTTTTCGTCTGTAGCTTTAAAGATAGAAATCTAGTTTTTAACGCTCCTTTTATATTTGTATGCACTCACTAGCTTATGAGGGTGGCACCCCCGAAATAATTTTGCCCCATGGAAGCTGCTCAATAGCGCTCCTAGCTCATTTAAATTTATCGTCCTACCTGTAATGCTCGAAGTTTGCTGGAAATTAGTACATTTTTAACTTAATAAAACATTTTTCGCCCCCTTCGCGCAAATTTAGTCTGTTCTTAATGGGAGCATCTTAGTCTGAGTTTTCGGAAAAGCATATAAGATTTGATAAATATACAGCGTAAAGAATTAGATATTTCAACAGCGTTGTATATAGTACATCGAACTTGAAAGTTTTCGCAGCATGTGGGAGGCTCTGCCTCCCAGACCCACCCATATTATGGGTTTTAGCGTATATACCACTTTCTGTTTTAACAAGTTTGGATGCAATAGACAATATTAAAAAAACTAATAGGTTGTCTTACAACTATATGTGTAATGTGTATGCAATTGTTGCAATGCAAACCATTAAGATCACCTCCTCCCCATAATATGTCCTTGGTCAAAACCCCCCCCTCTCCGAAAATTTTCATTACCCACGCTGCTGTAGAAATCGGCAACAACCTCTCCGTCTTGACTTTTCAGTCAGGAAAAGATTACGTATTTGATTTTTGCCACATTTTTAAAGTGTGCTTTTTTGTTGTAGATAGTAAGGTAGATTTTGCTACCTTCTTGGACATCGTCTATGAGCACTCCCAGAAAGAGATGCCATTCCGTGAGATAGTAACGGCCTTTCGTGCCCATGATATTCGAAAGAAGGGAACAATACCAGCCAGGGAATTGCGATCAATTTTAATGGGAATCGGCGAGAAGCTCACTCCCCAGGAAGGTAGGAATATATTAGCAGCAGTTATATACCTATCTGTTATTTTCTCTGTAGAAGAATTCCGATTTACGTATGTAGATGTTGCTTGACCAATAAGCTTACAATTATAAAATGACGTGTCTGCAGATACGTTCATTCATGAATCATGATGATGTTCTCATGCAATATTAATATGTAAAGCAACTACATTTTTCTGCAGGATGATTCATTAGTTTTTATCAGATTTATTTTGATATTGCTGTACTTATATTATATTTTGCTTTTTTCAGTGGATATGGTCTTCCAGGAAGCCAATATTGCTGCCAACGGCTTGGTTCAATATGAAGATTTTGTTAAAATTTTAGCTACACCACTGCCAGATTATTAATACCGTTAACTTGTCATCTGGGCTTATGCTAGTGGGGCCCCCAATAAACACCGGTCCCCCCCAAAAAATGCCCCCCCCCCCAAATCCCCCCTCAAAAAAATCGCCCCCCCTCCCAAAAAAGTGGGTGCTCCTTTTGGTACCAGCTATTGCCCTGAATAAATCGCTCAGACGGCCAAATTTTCAACAATTTTCCGGCTTCGCTTTCCGAAGATTTTTGCCTTTAAGTACTAAATCCGCTTATTTTTGTCCATTACTATAAAAATAGTGCAATTTTTAACATGTTTTTAGAAAAATTTTCGCTCCCTCCCCAGGAATGACTCGCCCCCGAGCCACCCCCCCCCCCAGAAAAATACCCTAGAATAAGCTCAGGTCACTGGTTTGCTGCCTTTTGTTACGTCAGTATTTTCATTGTTTGTGTTCTGACACAATAATCCTGGTTATTGAGTTGTGATACTTGTAGTCGTGATCGGTTGTTTTCGCCAAAGGGTATTTTAGAGAAAGTCTGAAAGTATGTATTTTAAGAAAGTGCGCATGTGCGGAAAGTAATCCTTGTCGGAGTTACTGTTGTTTTTAACGTTATGTTAAATCTATTAACATCACTATATGTACGTATAGAGGTGGTGGTTTTGCAGTTCAATTTGTGTTCAATGTCTAAATTTTATTTCATTACTGTTGGGCTTATTGTGTTATTCCTGTCACTTTATTAAATTTAATAATCTTAAATTTGTAAATTTTTAGGTTTTGTAAAGTTCTGCAGTCAACGTTAGATTTTCTGATGCCACCAAAATAAGTGATCTTACTGGTTAAATTTTTCTTTGTGATTTTTCAGTTTTTGCATCCTGATTCTTGTATTTTGTCTATGCTGCCTAATGGTGCAATTTGTTGTGTATGCTTGATACAATCTCAACACTTCTAATTTATTTGTATCTTATTTTTATTTATTGTTATTTGTTTGCCTGTTTAGTCTGTATGGTGGCATGTCACTTTTTATACAGCTTGTTATGTCTATGTTTTAGTAAATAATTTAATCGTTATTGATGAATTACTGGCGTTTTGGTTTGACATAATCTTTTTGTTGGGCCGCTGGTGCAGAGATTAACTCAATTTCGTTTCCAGCCATCTAAACAGGCTCTGGTAGTGATGAAAATGCCTTAATTTACAGAGCATCTATGCTCAAGGTTGATGTTTTTGAAGGAGGTAACTTCCTTCACGACACGTCCATCATTGCTCAGTTTAGTTCAATTTTGACTTGAATGCATGTCTAAAACCCTGTTCATACGTAGTCTTTGGAGTGCTTTTTCCACGTGTACATGCTTTTAGTTGAACACGAGTCTAAAAACACCTGATGTGAAATAAATTAGTTACTAATTCTTGCAGTTGAGTGTAAGGAAATAATAAAAACTGCAGTCACGAAGGCAAAGCCTTAGTTTAAAATAGTATACAGCCAGCAGACAACTTATGCTGTTGGAACTATAGGGTTGTGCCGTTAAGAAATTTCTCGGGCCAACCAACCTCTTCGGGACAGGCTGGTCCGGCCCGAAGCCCGAACGACCTGAGTGCAGCCAGAGCGGCCCAAATATAGCCCGACAGCAAGAGTGCATAATTGCGCTATATATTAGAAGAAGAGTAAGCCACTAGAGGGCTCAACGGTGCTCCGACCACAATACGCGAATGTTCCCCCGTTTGGTGGGGGGTGGCCCTCTTCGACCAAGCATACCCCCTCCGTGTGGTGGGGGGGGGAGGGGGGTAGCAGAAAAGAGGTCCTCGTTTGGTGGGGGGGTAGCAAAGAGAGGTCCCCTTTTGGTAGGGGGGGGGGAAGCAAAGGAGGTCCCCGTGGGGGGGGGGCGCCAACAGCCAATCTTAGCCTGACTTGGCGATCCCCTCCCCCATACGGGGACCCCCTTCTGCCTATTCCCCCCCCCCCCACCAAACGGGGGAACATTCGCGTATTGTGGTCGGAGCACCGTTACGCAGTGCCAAGAAGAGGAGACCTCTAGTGGCTTACTCTTCTTCTAATATATATTGCAATTATGCACTCTTGCCGACAGTTTCGGAGAGGCCCAAAAATGGCTCAAATCGCATCTGGTTTGCGCGAGCAGTATTATTACTATTACTTATCGGTAAACCCAAAAGGAACTTTCATGTCGATTGAGTCATTCAAAAAGAAATAAAACAAATCACTTACACAGCTTATATTTAGCAGATTTAAACACACAATTGACCACTGACTAAAAAGTGGGAAGTTGGCGAAGCTTTACTTGTTAGCTTCCTTGTACCAAACCAGGGTATGTCTCCCGCTGCATGTCCAGTAACTTAAATAGTTCCTTTTGAAATTACAAATGTTTATTTGAAGATAATTTGCCACTAACTAATCCATAACTTTTTTCAGCTAGACAAAACTTGTATAAAGTTTAGAATTTCGCAACATGCTTGGTAGTAGCATTTGGATAGTAGAATTATGTTTGCTTCAAGTGTATCGCATCTGATATGTATGTGTGTATGTTAAGCACTGAAGAAGACAACTGTGTGGACAAAGGAAGCCACAAGTCGCAAAAATTAATATTTTTCAGTAATGATAAACTACTCAAATAGTTCGAGCTGCCCGAGTCGGGCCGGGCTCAACAAAAAAATTGGGCGGGGCCGTCTCATTAAAATCTCTGAAGACCCTAACTTCCAGGTTGCCATTTGCTAATATGATTTGGCCCATGTGCCCCTATCTGTAGAAAAAGACGTCTCTATCTTATCTGCATCTAAGGGAATTACTCTTCAAAGTTGAAGTTTTGGCAAAAATTTAAAAATTTTGGCTAGCGAAAGGAAAATTTTATTACTGGTGCGAGCTATAAGGCTGTAATTTGGCGTATACAGATGCCCTATTGGAGTACTGGTTCGTGCCAAATGGCAAGAAATTTTTATGTCAACTTTAATTTTTAAAAATTGACAAAATCGCCTTTTCTGGGCAATGGTACCCCAGAAATCGAAAAAATCAAATTTTTTTGAGATATTTGAGCTCAGGATGCTTGAAAATACACCCACATCAAATTTCTGCTTGATCAGTGAAGGTCTGTGACTTCTAAGGCTGCAGAAAGGTTCTACTCAGGATACGCCAGACTAAGAATGTCGATTTTGGCAATTTTTGAGATTAAAGTTGACATACAATTTTTTCAGGCGGCAGAATTTCTTGCCATTTGGCACAAATAAGTACTCCTATAGGGCCTCTGTATATGCCAAATTACAGCCTTATAGCTCGCACCAGTAATAAAATTTTCCTTTCGTTAGCCAAAAATTTTTAAATTTTTGCCAAAGCTTCAACTTTGAAGAGTAATTCTCTTTGATGCAGATAAGATAGAGACGTTTAGTATTTTTCAGCAGATAGGGGCGCATGTGCCAAATCATATTGGCAAATGGCAACCTTGAAGCTAGGGCCTTGCAGCCAGCGGAGATTTTTAATTAATTATGTTGGTAGTTGTGAAAAAGGGGGGTCGGGCACATAAACGCGACTGCTGCACATGGCTGGAAGGCAGCTAAGAACCAGCGACCAAGTATTTTTTGACCACACCCATGCTCTTAAACTTCGCCAAAAAGTAGGCCAATCGGACAAATTCGGGGCACCTCCATTTTAGTCGCCCACCCCTTAATATTTTCTCTTGCGGTAAAATTAAGATCATGTTAAAAACAAACCTGAAAGCTTAACATTTCAAAATCCATTTTATCAAGATATTTTTGCCTTAGACACATAAATTTAACTGCAGCAAACCGCCATTACCGCTAAGCTAGTAATCTGTAATTTATAAACAAGTTGTTATGAATTACTAATATTATTTTGTTTGCTGCAGGCCATTTGCCGTTTATAAATCTTTAAGGGATTCAGCTGGCACTAGGATTGTACACGGGCCTGTAGCGGGCTTCGGGCCCTGGAACGGGCCGGCCCGGTTTGTGCCCTGTCCTGGAAAATTTTGTGTTGACAGCCCGGACCGCTACCGGGCCCGGTTTTAGAGGCCGGACGGGCCTGTCGGGCTCACCTGGCCTGTCGGGCTCACCGGGCCTGTCGGGCTCACCGGGCCTACCGGGCTTATCGTGCCTGGCTGACTCAGTTTGCGAGTCTGGGACTTGCAGCGGCCCGGGCTTTGGGCCGGGCCTGGTAGCGGACTCCGGGCTTTGATTGAGCTCGGGTTCTAGTAGCGGGCCCTGAGCTCCGGGCCTGGCCTGGGCCGGGCCAGGCCCGGTCAATTTCTTATCGCAACAACTCTAGCTGGCACTGAGCTATTCTTCAGCAAGTTTCATCTTGAAATTTTAACTCGGGAATAGCTCAAAGTTGTTTTATGAGTGAACGCGTAATATTAGATTGGTTAATTTTAAAAAGTCCGAGAATAAAACTATACTAGAGTTGACTTCGATGTTTGTGTTCCTTCGTGTACATAGCGGTGGGAGGCTTGAGAGTTGTCTCGCTCCACTTGCAGTGTGCAATGCATTTATGCGTTGGAAGTTGCACACATTGGATTCGAATTCCGGTTTAAGCTCAGTCCACTGAAGCATCCGTGGCTCAGTTGGTTAGAGCGTCTGCGCATTAAGCAGGAGACGTGGGTTCGAGTCCCACCGGGTGCCCGATTTTTTCGGGCGCCTGGTGGTGTGCAACTTTCTTACTTCTTTAATTGAGTTAAACTTGAGTGGTGCTGGGGAATAGCTGGAGACTAGGTCGAGAATAGCTAACTCGGAGTTAGCTTAGACATAAGCTAACCTCGAGAATGGTTGGTGCAGTCCACCGTAATCTGGTCGTGGTCATTTTTTATGGTACTGTAGGGTGGAGGGCCGTTGTATTTAGGCTTCGGCGGCCGATGTTATCAATATCTAAACCCTGGCTACGTAGCAAACCTGGATTTACTCGTCTATCCTTATCACATAAAGTTAACTCGGGTTTAGACTGACATCATCAGCCCCAGATTTTCCCTCTTGATTTAAGTGCATTTTTGTCATCGCACAACAAGACGTTTCTATGGAGTGAGGGGGGTAGCCTCCATTCCACCAATCATCTTAGTGGAGTGTGACCACCACTAGTTTCTGACGTTCTTATTTTTTTCTACGGTAATTCGTTAAGTGAGGGTAGGCAGATAAAATCTCCAGTTCTCCTTATCATGTGCATACCATTTCTATCTTTCAGATTACTTGGCTCAATGCTTGAAGTGTTAAAGAGTAAACTTCAAACAGTGCACATTGATTTGTCCTCTGGGTCAGTTTTTAACATAGACTTTTTAGTCATAGTTTGTGGCCAAAATAGTGTATATATTTGTTTCTTCTTTATTTCAGTCACGAGCCAATTTTGATTGGTAAATTGGTTTAGCACATATATACTTTATAAATCCGGGTGAGATCCTCAGATTTGCCTTTCCCCAGGCTCCAGAGTTTGCGTCCAACGAAGGATCGCATTCAATGACGGATGCAGTCGACAGTGATTCTACGTAACTGCAGCCTCGTCTGGTTAGGCTATATAATAAAAAATTTATCTTGTATTATTTATTGTACTTTAGGTTTCGAAACTTTCGCTCAAAGAAATCGCCAAGCTTGAATAGGTGAGTTATGTGGACTTTATTCTTCTCATATCTTAAGGGGGGGGGTCGCGAATTTTCGACCATCTCCGATTTTTCTCATTTTCACATATTTTGTAGTCCCCATGGGTCCCCAAAACAAGACAGTTGCGTTTGTTGCAAAACTTTCCCTATCATTCACAATAGTCCTCCAAAGGTGGCCCCGGCGAAGAAAGTTTCACTTTTAAGTTTCCCTGTAAAAGTTTGAGCGCTGTGAAAGAGAAAACGAGCTAGGCTGGGCAAAATGTTAATATGGACTAAGTAGCGTGTTAATATCTATATGAGGTATTTTTGTGTTAGCTCAGCGATTTTCTAAAAATTTTCAAAGTTGGGTGAAGCCGGTTTTTGCACAAATTTGACTTACAAAAACGTCACCAAAGAAATGTTTCGTCGTGGGCTGAACTAACCGTTTACTGCACAGATTTCGCGAATAGATATTAACACAGTACACAAATAGAGGTTCAATTGCCATACGCAAAATCCATGCTGCTACTTGTGGATAGTTCATACTTTTGGTTACCGCGTTGGCGTTTTGCCTCAAAATACGTCATTTTCTCAATTTTTTGGATATAATGGTCCATAAGTCGGGTGAAAGCCGAGCTATTCCAACCAAATTCGGTGTGCCAGTTTGCACATATGAAAGGAAGATGTGCGCTAAATTTAACTGCAATTGCTGGTGTTTAACTGTGGATGCACGCCTTAGTCCGATGCGGAGGCCTAGAGTCAAAAAATCGCAAATTTTCAAATTTTTCAAATACAGCCAAATTTTATATCAAATTGAAGCTCTCGATGTCCTGAACATTTTATCTTCTTGCACCAAGTCTCTACAAAGCAGTATGAGAAAGTTAAGCCGCATTAAAGTTTGAAGTAAATAACAGTCGGAAGGAGCTTGATCAAATGGTTCAAACGCCGTTTCTCGCTCGTTGCTTGACGTATCATTGTCATTTGCACGGCAATAAATAGCCCAAGATAGAGGCTTCAATTTGATATATTGACCATACCGTAGTCTTTTGTCATCCTATGTGTACACGTCTTCGAAGCCCTTAGGGAGGCATAGTGGCGTAAATACTAAATTGTAGGGATTTGAACTGCAATATCTCTTAACTGGATTGACCCTGGACTCTAAAAGTGTGTCTTGTTTTTGGATACATATGGGGGTATATTACACCCGAAAATGAGCGAAATCGGTGACTATAAAATTTGGTACCCGGCGACCCCCCCCCCTTAAGTTCATAATTAATATGCATTTCAATAAACTGAAGGCAAAATGTCCAACTTGAGCTGAAGAAAAGAATATATCGTTCAGAAAACTAAGGCACTTCAGTTACCAGGGTATTTTTACAAGGGGGGTTTACCTCCTCCCCCCCCGAATGCCTTCCCCCCGAAATCGCCCCCCTCGGATTTTTGCTCCCCCCAGGATTTTTTGGGGGCCCAAGTTTTTGCCATAAATAGGCAAATTTTCTAAAATTTTCCGGATTCGCCGGGGATTTCTTCGTACAAATGACTATTTTTAGCTTAAATCCTGGCACTTTTGAGAACTTTTTGCCTTTCTACGTGTAAAATACGCCAAAAAATTCCAATTTTTAGCTCACTTTTGCAAACAATCTCCCCGGGCTCGGGGGGGGGGCGAGCAGCCCCCCCCCAATCCCTAAATAATACCCTGAGCTACAATTTTGTAAAACCAAAATGTTTGTGCATGTGTTTTCTTGTTTATCCTTGAAGAACTTGTTTTTCTACTTTCTTTGGAATGAATGTTGCAAGTTATGAAAAGATTCGGTTTGTGATACGATATCGTGTTTTTATTGCAGATTGTCAGCTCCTGATGTTGAGCGTTTCGTGAATACAGATGCTGGAGGCGATTTGTTGGCAAGGTATGGATTTTTTTCTATTGAATGAATTAAATTGATGTTTTTGTTTATCCTAATCCTTGATGTTATTCCCTTTTGGGAAAAAGTGCTTCACATTCCAGCCATACTCTTGAAAAGTCGGGATGGCCGAGTAGTCTATGACGCAGGTCAGAACTTCCCGATGATTCTATGGCCGGTGGTTCGATCACCGGAAGTCGCAAAGTTTTCTCGGCTCTAGCCAATGGAGCTTTCCATCCTTAACCTGTCGGTAACTGGATACCACTTCGGTGATAAGAGACGCCGCCCTTCCTCGGACGCAATTATCATTTGAGATGACACTCCTGGCTCTATGGCTGAGAATCCGGGAAGACCACCTGCACTCCATGTCCTGTGGCACATATCTCCAGGGTAGGGATAAACCTGTACCTTTTTACCTTTATCATTGCAGTTATCAGTCAGAATGGGAAACCCTTCATCAACAGAATGAAGAGAATGCGAAGTTAGCTCAAGTTGTTCGCGGTGAATTGAAAGAGCTGGACAATGACATTCACAGACGCACGAATTCCTTGCGATCCCTTACGGTTGAGATAAGAACCCTTCCATTATTTGCTGAGAACCTTACCAATTTGGTCTCGCAAGTTGGTAAGCACTAAGCTGGTTTGAGAATTTTAATTTTTACACATCCTTATACATTAAAAACGTGGTGCGGACTGTTTCATTCTGCTTGTGATATGTGGGAAATGTGCGGCAACCTCATAAGATTAACATTAAGCTTGAGTCTAATAGATAATAACTAATTGCTAATACTTAGCTGGCTTATTTTTACTGGAGGGCCCATTCGGCGACCTCTCTCTTTTTTGAGCTGCCCCCCATAAATTCCGTCCTTCCCCATAAACCAAAAAAGGCGCTGGTCAAAACTTCCTATCTTCGGTCGGTGGTTCGATCCCTGGAGGCCACAAAATGTTCTCGACTCTAGCCATCCCAGCTATCCATCTTTAACTGGTCGGTAAATGGGTACCACTGTAATGGGTGGGAATGTAACAGGAATCTATGTAGAAGGGCCGGCCCACTTTCCACGGTGCAGTCATGCGCTGAGGTGAAATTCCTAGCTCCACGGCTGAGAATCCGGGGATGAGCACCGGCACCCCATGTCCTGTGGCAGGACGAGATTTCTCCTGGGGTAAACCTAACCTTTTACCTGTGTACAGAGAGCACCAATAATATAGAAGTTATGTGCTCTTCTCTCCTGGCTCCGTGGTGTAGTGGTTGCACGCCTAACTGCAGTTCGGGAGGCCCGTGGTTCGATTCCCGGCGGAGCCAAATCTTTACAGCAGGCTGCCAGGAGAACCTGGAATCCAGGCCACCTCCGTGTATCGTTTCTTGTCTTGTATCCCTGTCTTGGCGAGGCTAGACTGTCTGTTTCCCTGTGTTTGGTTCTTGTGCGGCTCGGGGCGAGCCTCTTGTAAGCGAGGGAGAGATGTACAGAGAGCACCAATAATATAGAAGTTATGTGCTCTTCTCTCCTGGCTCCGTGGTGTAGTGGTTGCACGCCTAACTGCAGTTCGGGAGGCCCGTGGTTCGATTCCCGGCGGAGCCAAATCTTTACACCTGTAGGAAATGCTTCTACCTCATTTTTCAGCCTTTTATACAACCGAGATCTAAACGTTGCTGCATGTTAGCTTTTTCTGCCAACGCCAGTGACTTCTCTAATTAAGGTAACTTCGCTAATTAGGTGAAGGGTTAAGTTTCTGGGGTTTTTTATTGGGGGGTGGTTGCCTCTCCCCATTGCGCGATCGCCCCCCCCCCTTCCCATTCGGGGTCGTGCCCACCATGAAAAGCTCCCCATAAATTCCGACCTTCCCCCATATGCCTTCTTGCGGGTTCTGGAGGATGAGGCTGCCTTGCTGATTCTGAGGAAGGACCGGGAGGATAGTGTGAACTCAATCGCTGTGCTTCCACCCGTATTAGGCTATATCATTGAACAGCACACTTTGAGGTCTTCTCACTTTGGTGCAAAGGCTGTCTTGCCGTTATTTGTTGCATCAAAGACTCGTGCTGTGTGCTGCTCTTCGGGCTAGCCGCCAGATATGGCAACGCCGAGGCCAACGGAGCATGTTCTTTTTAAAAAGGAGGAGACGTCATCCGTCGTGACGTCGACCAGGCTTTGAGGCTCCTTCTGGCAACTTGGTTGAGTTGTTTTTGACCAAACTTACGGGGTCAGCTTCCTGGTTAACACTTTGCACCTTCGGGTGATGATCATCACATTGTGATGTCTAATGCAGCAAACAACAAACAACAACAACAACAACAAACAACAACATAACCGCAAAAACTAACTGCCAAATTTGACTACGTATGCAGTTTTACCCTAAATTTTCCAAACGTTTTCGGCTTCACCGGACTTTTAATGACATTTTCGCTATTTTAATCTAAAAATCACCTTAATGTAGTAATTTTTTAGCTTTTTTGGCGGTTTTACACAAAAATGTAAAAACTTGAAAACATTTTTCAAAACTGCCCGCCCAATTTGGGTGAGCCCCCCCTTCGATGGATGCCCTCCCATAAAAACTGCCCAGAAATGAGCCAGAGTTTTTATAAAAAATGATATGGTTGTATGTCTGAGTAAGCATTTTCTTTCATAATTTTGTCTAAACGCTGTTATGGCGTGATGAGGAAATTGTGTTGTCTTGTGCTGTTTCAGCGGAACTGGAGGGTCTCTGTGAGGAGGTGGAGTCTGCCTTAGCCTATCTGGAAGTCATCAGGAAAACTCAGGACATTCAGGAACGAAAACTGGAAAAGCGCTTCGAACTGGCCCTTTACAGGGAGCACAAAGTGGCTCAACTTAACGAAACTAAAGGTCAGCGGCGCGCACAATAGCGCAGTACAAATTTGAAACAACTTCTAAAAAAAGAATAAGACTCCAGGGGTCATTTTCATAAAACTTCCCAGGTTGTGTGTGGAATCCATCGCTAGAGTCCTGATATCTCGACAGTTTTTGCGTGGTTACTCCGGCCCTCAATTTGAGGAACTACAGCCTACTTTGTGATGTCTCAAGACGCCCTAGTCGCCCTAGTCTTGAGACTTAGAACTTTCAACTCGTTCTAGAAGATCTTGCGATTCCAGGAAACGGAACCGAGGCCAAGTTACTTCTTGAACTGTATAAGTTGTCTTTTCCGTCAGAACCGTCAACTTCCCAATTGTAAATTGTTTTATACGTTGGACTGCATGAATAATTTCATTACTCGTTAGTATTCTCAAGGAGCGCGGTATACAAAAGTAATTATTTTTCTAGCCCTTTTTGTCTCCTCAACCGACGATCCTATCTGTGTGTTTGGCTAATAATTTAGATCACTTGAGTTGGAATTATTTGCATAAAATGGAGGAAAGATCAAAGCTGGAGAGACTTTCCAAAAAGGAAAAGCAGAAGGCTGCAGACAAAGCGTTTGAAGATGACATGAGACTGTACAGAGAAGCCCAGCACGCAGCCAGTACGTCCTAATTTGTATTGTTCCAGTATTAACCTGGGTTTTCTTTTGTGGGGTGGGGGTGCGCCCCCTACTCGACCCCTCCCCTCCCCTTTCGACCCCTCCCCCCACTTTTTTTGGGCTTCCCTACCCCACTCACAATAGGGTGCCCAGAAAATGCCAAATTTTAAGGATTTTTGGTCAAAATTTTCAAAACTTTTCCGGCTTCGCCGGAATTTTTTGGTCAAAAATCGTCTATTTTGGTACTCAAACTCTATTTTTGAGCCTGTTTTAGCATAGTTACAGCGGTATATGTGGAAAACAGGCTATTTTTACTCCGTTTTTGGCATTTTTAGGTCACTTTTGATTCCCCCACTTCTGGTCTCCCCCCCCCCCACTAGTTGGGGGGGGGGGGGAGGGGAGGCTCCCCTCTCCCGCTTTCCCCCCTCCCACTTTTTGTCGCCTAGAGAAAACCCAGTTAATTGTACATACCTGAACGAGATTGCGTAGTTAAGGAATATATATCGTAAACACTAGCTAAGGAATATAATAAACAGGTATTCAGGATCCACCTGAAATACTGGATACCGGTGGGAACAGTGAATAACTGGAAAACTTGGATACCTAACAATCATACCCTAATCCGCAACCGTTTCTTATCGATCTCTGTATCAGGCCTTTCTTGGCTGTGACTGGCTGTCAACATTTGAAAAGTGCTGGGCAAGTTGAATTGTTGCAAAGAGACGCGAACGTGGTCACATGATTAGGTGGTTGTTGGTGCGATGTTTTGTGTCAAAATGTGCCCTTCCTATTTTCTATTCTCCGTGAAACGAGGTTGCAGATTAATTTGGCTACTTTACTACTGAAATAGAATTTATTTGCCAAAAAAACTGACGTTTATGCTGAACGCTTCTATTGATCTTACGTCAAAACTCGTTACTTTGATCGTTTTCAACAATTGTAGTCAGATTCATGTCTTAAAAATAATTCAATTTTAAGATCCTTTTAGCAGGTATGTATACTGTTTTGGCACTGACATTTCCACCAATAGCTAAGTCTGTGGTAAAGATTCGCTACGGTCGCATTGTGAAAATTTGGGGTCCAAAGTGAAAGTTTTCACGAATGCTCTGAAAATCCTGATATTATTGCTGCTCCTAAATTTTACTATTGTTTTTATTCAAATAACTCAACTGAGAAAATCGACCTTTACAACCATTTAGCTTATTACTAAATCATCTGATAGATAGATCAATTTGTAGGTCTGATTTATTTTATTTGTTTGTCTTTCTCAATTGAAACCCCTGTCCCCTAAAACGACCGTGGCCTGACATTGGGGTTAGCAATCGATATATCCCTAATCTGTAGTTTGATACCCTGTTGATACACAACAGCAGAAAAATAAACTTTTAATGGACTCCACTGGCTTCTTTTTACTGGGGAGCCGCCCCCCATTCGGCAACCTCCCCCCATTTGATGTGCCCTCCCCCATTCGAGGTACCCCCCCATGAAAAGCCCTCTCCCATAAATTCCTACCTCCCCCCATAACCCCCCACAACCTAAAAAAACTACCAAATTTAACCATTTTAACCCTAAATTTTCTAAAATTTACATTCTCCGGCTTCGCCGGATTTTTAGCAAAATTTTCGCTATTTTAGCTTAAAAAACACCTATAATTTGTTATTTTTAGCGATGTTTGGCAATTTTTGCTCAAAAAACGTAAAAATTCGGAAAATTTCTTCAAAAATATGCCCCCATTTTTGGTGAGTCATGGAGGGCAACTTCGAGCCCCCGCCATAAATTTTGGCCTAAAAATAAGCCAGCTCTGTCAAAATGTTATTCATTGTGACTTCTCAATCTTGTAGAGTTGGGTTTCGGTAATGCCCGTATGATAGCTTCTGCTCCGAATCCTGAAACCAGCCTAAGCGATGTGGAGCTGGAGTATGATGACGGTGGTGACTTGGAAGATTTCCTCTCTGGTAAATAACATTGCTAATTGCAAGAATTTTAAATGAGTTAAGTAGACTATTTGTAACTCGTTTAAAATTCTTACAATTTGGGTAGGGCTTGAAACTGCATGTCTGAATTGTGAAAAGATATTATTGAAAGCTATGAAACATCTGCATTGAAAAGAAGGATTAACCAGCTGGACTAAAATTTTACCTTCGAAAACTTAGCCAGTCTTACTAAAATATTAATTTTACTCCAATTTAAGGTAAGACAGACGTTACGATGAAGATATTTTGAGTTATTGCAATTGCATTCTGAGCTAAAGAAGTGTTGTCGATCTAGCTTTCTTTGTTTCAGGGTGAGCTAAAGTTTTAGCTTAGATCGAGGCTTATATTGAGCTAATAAAAATATTGGATAGAAAAACTGACTTCAGATTTGTGTTCAACAATCCCGAAAATTCCTGTACGAGTCTTTTTTCACGATCGGAGACAAAATTTGCTTTCAGCTTGGTCCTCCTTGAAAAACTTAAATTTAAAATTTGGATGCAGATTGTGTTTCAGTAATGTGTTGAAATTAATCTATACCAAATTTCAACCAAGTCAGTTAAGTTTTACGAAAGTTACGCTTACAACTGCAAATTACAGATTACAGTTGGACAAACGTAGAAATATATTACCGTATTATGCCAAACAGTGGCCCATCCAATAAAACACCCACGGGCTTTTGTTGGGGGATTGTTCGCTTTTTTGGATTTTTCAATGCTCACTTGCATGCCTTAGGAAACTAAAAGTTGTGAATAAAGCTGTGGCTGATTAAGCAATTTGAAGGCTTAGAATCAATCGTATGTTCTTTTCTTTGGGTAAACGTGTAAGCAACTGACACTTTCCGAGCAGCTTGCCGTCTGCAAAAATTGATGGAAATTATCGAAAATTGGCTAAGCAGCAGTTATAAGACTGTTTCCAAAAAATAGCCCATGGGCGTTTTGTCGGGGGGTGGGCGCAGTTTTGAATTGCAAAAATCAAATCCGAAATTGCCGATTCCGAAAAGACGCCCATGGGCCACTGTTTGGCATAATACGATATCTGTTGTCTGTTTTGTTTTAACTTTTATTCATTACTTAGCTCATATATTCACGATTTTGATTTGTCCTGTAATACAGGGGGGCGTTTCAAAAGACGCTCCTAAGCTTAGGAGCGCTCCTAAGTCCAGCTTAGGAGAGACTTAGGAGAATCCCGTTTCAAAAGATTGCTCCTTACTAACAATTCTCCTAAATCCTTAGGAGCGCTCAGATCGCTCCTAACGGTCCTCCTAAGTCTAATTTCAACTTTTCTATTACACAATTTTCCTTTCTTTAAATTTTTATGAACTCAGACATTAGATTTTGATGTCTGGAGTTTGTTATTCTTGGATTGTTTCAATTATTGAAATTTGTTTTTATTCACTTTTGCTGCAATATGCAATATCTGCTGGACCTAGTGTGTCGATTTTTTGAAACTTTGCATTTTTCGAATTTATTTTTATGTGAATCGCAAGTTCGTCTGTGAAAATTTATTTTTACAAATAAATGTCTGTCACTTTGCATTTTTCGAATTTATTTTTATGTGAATCGCAAGTTCGTCTGTGAAAATTTATTTTTACAAATAAATGTCTGTCTTTCATATTTTCTCATAGATTGGTGCAGGCAGACCACGGGTATTGTCTGGATCAAAACATGTGTCAAAAATATTTTGAGAACTTACAGCGTTCGTTTTCTTAGTACTGGCACGATTTCTGTAGCATGTATGTGCTCAAAACTCAAATTGGAACTTTGGTACATAACAAGTACTATGTAGCACCCATCAGTTTTCCCTTGGCAAGCTCTGTAATTTTTGCGAAAAGCAACACCTTTATAACTTATAGTCTTCTAATCTACCCCTGAAAGATTTTCGCAATTGCTATATATAATTTCTGCTTTACTAAGAATAACTAAGCCGATGTGCTCGCCGGGCTCGGCTAACCTGATTGAGATGACCCATTACGGCAGCCGAAAACCGTGAACCAGTAAACACTACTGTTGTCACACGTAATTACATGTCTTCAAAACTGGCCAAAACGCAACATAACAAGCATACAAACTTTGCTTCGCCCTGGTCGCTGTGTCAAGTTTTTCTCGTAAGATCGGGCCAAAATTATCACAGCTTCTGCAAAGTGGTTCCCATATTTTAAAAATGACAGTGGTTGACATCCAGCACTGCCATGATTGTTGTAAATACATAGCAAACATATGTGCGAAGATGAACCTATTCAGGTATACAATGTAAGAACCTTCCGCAAAATTTTCCTATCAAGCTCAGTAAATATTTAAGGAAAAACATCAGACAATTACTACCGTCTGCTAATTCTCCGAAAAGCTTTCATAATTCCGCCTTAATTTTTGTTTTTCTTTCATTCATTTTAATTTCCAAAATTAATGAAATTCCACATATTCAATTCAGTTACTTTTCGTTAAACTTTAGTCATGTTCACATCGTATAAACTGTTAAATATTTCCACATTTTATTAGAGCCTTAGAGCATCATTAACCAAAAGTGGGTTACGCGGGTCATATAATTTTCCGCGTGTCACAGGTATGGGTCAGGTTAGGTCCGCGGGTCCGCGTGCGTGTCGAAAGTTTAGGCCCACTTCCACTATGTGTGTGTATGTGTGTGTGAATGTGTGTGTATGTCATTTTTCCCAAAACAAATGTGGCAGAAACACTTAAAACTCCCACTGTGGATGTGCCAAGATAAGATGTGCAAGAAGTGAGATCGCTAAACATCGCTCTAATATCTAGAAATGCTAAATTGTTTTCTTGAACCATAAGTGACGATTGCTCCAAAAACTCCGAACGGAAAAGACCGTTGTTAGCCACAGGTGGACAAGGGGGGAGGGGGGAGTTTACGACTAAAATTTCCAAAAATTTTCCGGCTTCGCCGGAATTTTTCGCTTAAAATAGCTTTTTTGCTAAGAAAACTTTCGAAAAATGTGTTTTGGCTAAACAAATTGCTGTTTTTGTTAAAAAATGGCAAAAATCGCTTAAAAATCGCTTTCAAAGGTACCCCCAAGAAACATTGCTCTCACAAGGGGTACCCAAATTTGCTTTCACAAGGGTCAGTGAAATTTGACCTCCCGTTCAGGTATGTTGTTAGCACATTCTGAACAAAGGCAGAATCATATCAGAAAACCTTGATTTTTGGTGCAGTCAATTTTAATAGATCAAAATCGGCAGTCGACTACCTCGCGCAATGAAAAATACAAATGGCAAATCCGCGACTGAAAATTTTCAAAATGTATCTGTTATTACCAAAGAAGAAAATACAGGACAGCCGGAAAATTTTCAATATTTGACCTAGTAGTAACCTACATTCGTTGCAAAAAGTCTCTGGTTTGTCCAAACCGTTAATCCGCAAAAGCTGAAATAATGATTTTGAAAAATTCATTTTGAATTTGAACATAAAAATTTGTACTGGCGCCCTGTAATAAATCGTTCGTAATACTCATAACCTTTTTACCTGGATGTATATTTTGGCTTACTTAGCACTGCGACGATCTAGACTCGTTCGTAGCCCCCTCCCCCTTAAGATTAATAAGTTCGCAACACAAAATCAAAATATTGCCAAATAGATAATAATAATAATAATTGATGGGACTGTAACAAATATCGGAATAAGATTGAAGACTTTCGATGTTCTAGTTTCAATTGAATATAGTTAATAAGGTCCGCGAAAAATGCTAAAGACAAGATATATCATGAATATCATGTTAATTTGTCTTTTGTGAATATCCATTGACTAGCTGACCAACTGTACTGTAAATTTGAAATTTGGCATTAAATAACTGACATAAGCGCAAAGAAATAACTCAACAGGAGTAAAAGACGTGTAAAAGAAGGTTACAATAACGGGAGGCAAAAGTGACTAAAAACTGTCGCTTAGGAGGGCAGCTAGGAGCAGACTTAGTAGAATGGTTAGGAGCGTCTTAGGAGAATTCTTTTGAAACGCGCTAAGGAGCGCTCCTAACTATGCCTTAGGAGCTCCTAAGACGCTCCTAACTATTCTCCTAAGCCTGCTCCTAAGCGCGCTTAGGAGCGGACTTAGGAGAATCTTTTGAAACGCCTCCCAGTTTCCCATTTTTTAGAAGAAGACAAAGAAAGCAGAAGCTCTCGAGTCAACATTCCAGCGGACTTTATGAATGATGATTTTTCTTAACTGGTGATGATTTTTAATTTCGTTCAGCCTTCTGTAATGTATGCATTATAGCCCATTGAGTGTTGCATTTTCAGTTCAAATGTGCTTATAACTGTTGTTACTTCTTCAATATTGATCTCAGCTATTTTAATGATCTATTAAGTTATTTTTGTATATTTCTGATTATCTTATTGAGAATGGTATCAATGTAAAATTGTTTGGTTATTTACATTTAGTTCTGTATATTGTAGTCTATGCAACTGATGCAGTTTTGTGGCAAGTCATAGCTAACATTATTTAGATAGTGGATACCTTCAGAACTTTTAACTTTCACAAGTTTCAAATTATTATGCCTGTGTTCTGCTCTTTTGACTTATCTACTGCTTAAAACTTAAAGTTGAGACTGGCGCAAACTAATTTATTGGCAAATGTTGCATCATTTGTGGCTACCCTATCCTATCAGTCAATGAAACTTATGGTGCTCTTAATTTGACTGCGTGTGCCAATTCTAGTCCCTTTTGTTGTATGCTTCCTTTCGCGATTAATACTGCTTTATTGTGCTTGCTTTGCCTTTGTCTTTGTGTGACTAATAAATGGCGTGCTTCTTAGGTCAAGAGTTTATAATAGGAAGAGTAAGACACTCAGCGCTTCCCATTGTATTAACGAACGTCGTCCAAATTACAACGGGAATTTCAGACGGGGTTAGTTTTATGGTACTTAACTTTTCCCGTCAGCAGTTGGCACAAATGTTTTTGCTTTGGCCAAGTTTTTAAGAGCACACCGGCTAACTAGTGCATATCCGTAAACCATTTACCAAACAAATTTTATGACGAGTTGATGCAATATACAATTTTTTGGAAACAATTTTTCGGTGGGGTTTCTAACGAGACCCCGTTTATTATTTAGACGACATTCCTAAGCAAATTATTTCAGAAACACATTGGGTATGACCATTTTCTTTTTGCTTAATAATTTTTCATAATTTTTGGTCAAAAATTGCTGCTACTGTTGTTAAAATTGCAACCAATACAAACCAGGTCACTGGCACCAAACGAAGCAGAAGATGTAGAGCATCAAATTGATATGTGGCTCAGTTCATAACCCTCAATACTGTGTAGTTAAGCTTTCCAAAGTGGACTGAATGTAAGGGAAGCGCAACCTTAAGGAGGGGGGGGGTGGGTTTTTGGCCGATTTTTCGTCTATCTCCGATTTTGCTCATTTTCACACATTTTGTAGTCCCAAAGGGTCCTCAAAACAAGACAGGTGCATTTTGCGTAATATTGCTTCAATCGTTCTGTTGAGCCCCTCAAAGGTGACCTTGACATGTGTTAAACATAGGAAAATGAAAAAGTTAGGTTACAGAAAAATTTTTCGTTGTGTGCAAGATAACAGTGCTACAACCTTTTTGTACCTGTTAAGGACATATCAGAGAGTGCAAATAACCCTTCTGGAACAATTCTGTTGAGTGTCGGATTTTTGGCGATTTTTCAAAGTCAAAATTTTGTAAAAATGGTGCTTTTTGTACCACGAAAAACAGGACCAGCGAAACATTTTCGCCTCTCCTACGCGATTGGCTAAAGCTACAGAAATCGCTTATAGATAGTTGCACTCTACGCATACACAGAATTCTTATGACAGTAGTTTCAAATTTCTAGCATTTGTAATGTTCTTAAAAAGCTTGCCACAAGATTGGCTAATTTTGCCAAAAATCATCATTTTGCACAAATTTCACGTTGTTTTATTAATTTCTCATTCGTTACCAATTAGAAAGAAAGTCACCAAAATTGGCACATAAAACACTCAATGCCTGCCTGACATTATGGTAAAGGCAAATGCTTACGGGTTGAACTTTTCTGTCGTGTCGGCTCCTTTGATCTTATAAGTCACAAAAGTCAATTTTTGAAATTACCCCAATATAGACAATTTGGGTGTCATTAGATAGCTACTGATGAGCTGAACAACTTTTCTAATAGAACGATGTGTTCGAAATGTAGTATCTGAAAGTTAGAGCAAAGTTTGAGGGCACAGTTAGCTGAAAAAGGCTCAGTTCACAATTTAAGAATTATATATACTGTGAACGACTGGATGGATATTCCGGAGTTGTTTTAGCATTAAAATATTAGCCAATCCACAGAATTAATTTGCCATATTAAGTTGACCCAAATTTCGCTACTGCTCTGTCTCAACATGACCTTGGATGGCAAATCACAGTGATTTTCAAGTTTTCCAAGTTTATAGCGGAATATCTCTGTCAGTGTTTGGTTTCGAATTCTAATGTTTTGTCTCGTTTTTGAGAACATATGTACCTATGTTGTGTGTGAAAATGAGCGAAATCCGTGACTATAGATTTTGACCCAAAGCGACCCCCCCTTAGATAAGAACATTAGTCGTTCCACTTTCATATCCTGCCAATCTCGGACTTACTTTGAAAGTTTGTCCGCAATCGCGATGTTTATTAAATAAATAATATAGCATTTTAATTTATGTTACCTTTATCTTACCATTTACCAACATGATATCTATGTATATGCAGATACTTGGCTACCAGTAACGGAAGCTGAATTCTTCTTTCCAGTAATTTTTAATGATTTAGATCGGCTTGATTAGGATTTAGATCCAGAATTTGTAGAAAACTGTGCCAAGATTGGAATGCCCAACGCAATTCCTGTTTCTGAATGTACACAAGAACTGCGTTTGGACAATCACAATCGTCGGAACAGCTTTGCATGCCTAAAATGCAAAACACAGCAAGCAAATATTATTACACATCCTTATTTCTACTTCCTTTAGAGTTGTTGGCCAGGCCGGTGTCAAACCGGCTTGCCGGCGATTGACCGGCTCAAAGTTAGTGTTGTTGCCCGGCCGGTTTTTTGACTCGGCCTGCCGGACCCGGCCGGCCGAGCTTGTGAACCCTGCCGGCCGGGTGATGCAAACCGGCCGGCCGGCCAGTCAAAAAAGGCCAGCCGGTACCAGTTTTGCCCTATTTTTCGTGTATTTTGCAAAATATTTAGCATTAATTGAAGCATACAGTTACTCCTGGTTATGTATAACAGATAATATCAAGTAATGTCCTTTTTCTGAAGACCGGCCGGCTGCTTCTGACCCGGCCGGCCGGTCTCCTGAACAATGTCAATACGTGATATTATCTGTTATACATAACTAAGAGTAACAGTATCATTGAGTGCAAAAAATGCATGAGCAATACGAAATAATAAGGCAAAAATAATATCGGCGGCCTGTGTTGACTGGTCTGCTCGCCTGTCTTTTCGACCCGGCCGGGCAACAACACTATGTACTTTCTCTCTGCTAGCTATATTGTTTACAGTAGCCCCGACTCTGAAGCTTCCCAAAGTAACGTCCTTTGGCATTGCGCCATACGATACGATGGCTAAGCTTAGATTTACTCTCACAACAAAATATACGCCTGTGCCACTGACGAATCCAGGGTTCGGCGACGGGGTGGCAGTAAAGTTCTTTCATTGGAAGGTCTGGGGGGGCGAAGCCTCCTACAAATAGAAAATGTTTTGTCTGCAATAACATCGGTCTTTGGATCTTTAACTCTGTTCATATAGAAGAACTGAGAACGTTTTTAAAAATACTACACATTTTTATGGATAATGGTAATTTTATTCGCAAAACGGATGAATTTCAAGATTTTTCTTCCTAAATACAATAAATATGCCGTTAAAAATTAAAAAATTCGGGCGAAAAAAGGCGCGAAATTTTCTGGTTTTTCTTTACCCTATTTTCCTCCTCAATTTTTCCTACCTTCGAATCGCGACAGGGGGCCGACATCCGCTCTCCATGGATCCGCCCTTGGAATACGAGTATTTTCATATATTCTGCTATTATCAGACACTCTTGGTTTAAGCTATTGACCTAATCCTTGTACTGTTCAATTTATAGCGTGAAGAGTTTTCGAATGGTACACCTCCACGACATTATACAAAGATACGAGAATTTTCTATGTTATTTTTAGGTGTTAATTAGTAGAGCATAATGACCACATAAAATAAATTCGTTGAAGTTAGAAATAACAATGTCTCTTCTGTAAAGTAATTGCTATATGGAGGCTCACAAATGACAAAAATACACCGATAAACCTACAGAATACGTACGAATCTGTCATACATACAAGGCTGACCAACACTGGCAGGTGCCATTTTGGCTAATCTGTCAGAGTGGTGCTGGATTTTCAGTTCAGCCAACCTACTGCCGGACCGAAGAAAAATGCCTTCCGGCTGGCTAGGTGATGGAAACCGGCCACTGGTCGATCGAGACAGATTTCCACGATTTTGCTGCTTTTTAACGACTATGTAGTTCTATGTTCTATGTACTATGTACGTCCTACACATTTTAGCCTGGTTCAGTCGACGCCAGGCCGGCTGTTTCGCCAGGACAATGCCGATTTGGCACTCCTCTGGGTTGGCCAGAGTTGCTTTAACACCGACCGGCCAACAACTCTACTGGCCAAAATACTCTACAAGCTAAACTGTTGAATATTTAATACTTTTGAAGGTAGTCAACCGCCAACGAAATCAACCGCCGCTCCAACGCAGCTTCAATCGTTCTTCGGTCAGCCGCCACCGGTCTAGACAAGACCAGTGAATAAAACTAGTTTTGACTGAACCTCTCTTGATTATGTAAAACGGATGGTCCCTGTACAAAAATGGATGCACTGATTCTGTTCATTCAGGTTCTGACGCTGTTCCTAGCTAAACTTCTAAACTCAAAACGTCTAACGAACATTCATAATTCATAGTTCATACCGATGATGATGGGTCTAAAAATGATTGCGATAGCCGATACCACACTTCCAATTTTTACAAATTTGATTTTTTACTATTTTTACTAATGTTTTCATTCCTTTTCAGCATGTGACTGGACTGGAAACTAATTCGTCAAAAAATAAAAAGTTTGCCGCAAGCTGTCACTTTAAAGCACCTAGACATAGATTTAAGAAAAAGAACACTTAGGGTTTAATGAAATATGATTCTAAAATACAGCTGCTTTAAAATTGCATTAATTCTGGTTTTCTTTCTTGGAAAATGATTTAGAATTTTTGTAAGTGGAAGTTTTGTTTACTTGACATTTCGTCGTTAGAAGGTATGAAGTATGGCGTTTTGAATTTAGATGTTTTAAGCGGACACCAATTAAAAATTATGCAGCCATGTTTAGCTGTATAACTTCACCCATCCAACACTTTCTCAAAATTCTTTAGAAACAAACTCTCACCTCAACTGTTGTTTACAATGTTGCTTCGGCATATGTCGCTGATTGTATCGGCAAAATTATTTAATTGATATACAGTTAATTCCACTAATAGTTAGATTCATTTCACTGCGAAAATCGTGATTGTCCAACACAGTTCTTGGAGATGAAATTTATCAAAAACTGCGAGTGGACAATCAAGACGCCACAGTTTTGTGGATATTTTGTAGGAATCTAAAATAATAAGTTTTTATTTTCAAAGGCTCAAAATGAGAACAGCCTATCCTTGTATATAATCATCCTGAAACAGAGAAGACTACAAAATGTCGACTTTCCTTCTCCCAAACGGTCGCAAAATATTTCTGCCAGAGAGTCCGTCCCGTTTCAGAACAATCACCAACCGCGTGAGGATGTAGTATCTAATACTGAACATTAGAAATATTCTTTAAAACTACGATTTTTGGCGCCCTTCCTCATCAGCACTTATTGGAAAATAGTAAACAATTGAATCTGTTAATTTCTTTTGAAGTAAATATTAAATGAACTAGTCGACGTTCCGAGGTGTAAAAGTAAATGTAAATCTATGTACCAAAGAATCTACGGTGCAAACTACAAGCGGAGTTTTGCCGAAATTGCAAGGTACCCTATATAAAACTGCTTTTCTTCTAGCAAGTCAAAAAGTAGAGTTAAACGAGTTACCTAGCTCTTTCTTTGTAAATGAATCTAATGCTCGTTGGATTAATAGTCAAAACTCAAAAGTGGTTTATATATACAGGAAAATTAATAAAGGTTGAAAGGATTACAGTTTTAAATCATCTAATTTTCGCGCTCTAGTTTACTACAAGGGTTAACGGGAAATGCTGGTGCAGGAGAGCTAATGTTAATTCCTTTCAGCGTGAACAGTGACTTATTAAATCCTTTTTTGTTCAAAGCGAAGCGAGTTAAAATTAAACTTTTTATTTTTATTATTGCCCTCTTATTTGAAAGGGTCGGGTTAATCTTAACTCGTTTAACTTGCGCACGAAAAGCCTATGCCAGTTACAAAGAAGTGGTAACAAAACAATAATGTAGTAGAGTCGTTTCCATAGTGCAGAACCGCAAAATATTGTGCTAAACGCTTATTCTTACTGCAAAAATTGCAAAAATAAATTTTTGCATGATTTTATTTGATTAAAGTTCTTGCTTTGGACAGCAGTATACTCGGTGGATGTCTGGGTCTGCATAACAGAAAGGGGCAGAAAGTGTAAAAAGTATTTTATTGGAATTTTAATGTTCATTTCCAGGAAAATAAAACTATCGGCTCAAATGCAGTATGATTTAAGTCTACAGTAATCTGCTGTCTAAATGAAGCAAGGGAAACGCTAAAGCTGACTATGATCTTACAGAACAAGATACGAAGAACTGACAATAACATTAAAAGCACACTCTATTACCCAACCCAATGAAACGGGTTAGCTCTTGAAATCTTTATGACCGAAGGGGGGGTAACGATACTATCACGTTTAGGTGAAAATTTGCCTGCTTATAAAAACTACTGAATTTCCGATAATGTACTGGCTTTGATGGAATAAATCACTTTTTAAAAGTCGACAAAACTATGACTGGAAAAGTTGGCTTTCAACAGTATGTAGTACTGAAAATCTGGCGCCCCATTTGAAATTTATTTGGTGTGAAAAAGTGGTAATAGTAACAGCTTTTAGCTTCTATGTGGTTGGAATGTTCTCTTTTACAGTCCGCACCTGTACACAGTGTTTGAAGTGAGAAATAGCGAAAATGTTTTTAAGAAACGTGTTGCGCTTGAAAACGAAATAATCAACCAACCCTAACCAGACAGAAAAGACCAACCTAGACTGAGTGGCATTTTTATGTTATTTGCTGCATAAACAGAAAGAGTAGCTGAAAGATTATAAAACGGCTTCGTTACCATAAATTGTAGAAATTGATCAAGCTGCAACTGATGCATTTCGAGACGCAAAACTAATCTTTCGATCAATCCGAATGCGAAAAAATTATTTAACAATGCCACAGTTGGAAGCGAACCGCGAAGATATAACAAAAGTATAACAACTTTGCTGCCTGCAGACTACGTTCAGTAGTATTTCAATGAGAGTACTATTGGCTTAATATAATTTTTTTTGAAAACGTGATTGTAAGATTTCCAGGTTCCAATTTTCGCAATAAATGTTAATTTTTCAAATAGGTTCGACTCTATGTTAATAGCTTCTTCTTGATTATACCAAGAGTACATAATGATAAGAGTATGACAAGCCTAACATTCTATGCAGTGAAGGCCAAAACTGTGCTATGCGCGCTATCGGCTGACCCCCCCCCCCGACGAATTGACCCCCTCTCACACCGCCCCTATATGGGAACGTGGTCCAAACGGGGGGTCGCTCACTGCTTTGCATAATTACACGTTAAAATTAATAGCGGCCCAATTTGGGGAGGGGGTTTAAGCGTGTATATTGAGTGCGTCGTCATCGAGCCTCATGACCCATGGTCCGTTCATTCCATCAGAAATGACTCTTCGCAGTCCGGAAAGTCATCTTTCCTGGTTGTGAATCCACTGATATTGACTTTTTCTGGCATCCTATGGACTTGATCCATGTCCAACCCACCATGATGACGGTTCATCCGATGCTAGATCCGGACTGGACGTTTCTCCATTGATCCATGGATCCTGATCGCTATATAGATCTTTGTTTTAGCCATTGTTTTGACAATATTTCTGCATAATTGCATATGTTATTTTGTATTTTAACTTATGAATCTGTCGAATTTGGAATCTGGTTTCTTACGAATTTGATATTTAGAATTTAGTATTTCTTGTTTTGTTTAGTTTTCGAATTGTATTATTTGTTACCTAGGACCAGTATCTCTGTGATGTGCAATGTGTACTTAAATTTCATGTACGTATCTTTACTGGTTTCTTTTCTTTGAATCTACATATTTAATCTCTTTGTCAAAATTTTTCTATGAACCTATAATCTCCTTGTGTAGTAGTTTTCGAACCTGTATCTACTGTGTTTAGTATCTCCGATCTGTTATTCTTTGTATTTTGTTACTGCGAACCTAGAATTTTCTTAGTTTAGTTTAGTCAGTTATTTTGTGAACCTGTTTTTCTGTTATAACTATGCCGTATGTTACTCATAATTTTTCGTATTTTTCTACTAGTTTTAATATGCCAATGACTTTTGCTCATTATATAAATAGTGCTTTATTTTTGAGAGGAATCATTCCATACTGCCATATATATATGTGTGCCTTCTATTGTCGAAAAACCCAGTGACGATGCTCGTCATATGAAAATACAAAATTGCACCTTGGGAGGGCGGGTTTTTCTTCCCATAGGACCTCCACCTAACGGTGTGTATTTTCTATGGTTACTTTATTATTATGATTATTATTATCATAGGCAGTTTGCCTTGTTGAGCGACGGCCTGATAAACCCTAGCTCAGCTTGGTTTAACTTAAATTTAATTAATATTTTATCTGAAAGTTCAACTTTTATTTCTTTGTTAACACTTATTAACACACTCGTTTGACTATACATTCCAAAGGAGGGTAACTCCTCTTTCCCATGAGTTACGTTTGGAAAGTCATTTGTATTTTCATAATAAGTTACTTACAATCCCAGTTTTTTCCTACGGTTCTATTTAATACGTGTATTTTTGGCCAAATTGATACTTATGCTTAATTTTTGTCACTTTGTGCTTTAATTTTTAACTGTTACTAGTGCTTCATAGCGCCTAGTATATGCTTAGTCTCTGTACTATGTAGTATTTAGTCACTTGTTTTTGTGTTTTTTCTATACTTGTTAGACTATGAGCTTAGGGCTTATGACTTGCAGTTGCATTGTACTAGTAGCATCATTGCTCTGTACCGTATGTACATGTTTGTTGAGAGTTCAGCTCACGTACCAGTTCGCCATTTGTGCAGTGATCCTCTCGGGAGTTCGGATGGCGAGCCCTGGGGAGATGTAACGGATCAAGGTTGGAATTGTCAACCTTTCCGTTGCTGGTGAGTAGCTAGGCTAGCTACCTGCCTGGCTTCCAATAACATCATCAAGTGGGCTGGGACACGTTTGCAAGTCACGTAGCTCCCCCAACGTGTATGCGTGGGATTGGGTGGGTTCCCCCCCTCGTGACTTTGGGAGCTACGTGATTTGGGGGAAATTCTCACTAGGGGGCGCTCGTGGGAGGGTTCAGCCCAACACTCGCTTCCCCCCTTCACTCTTGTTTTTTCTGTCACTGTGAGCGCTTGCTCTTATAACGCTATTCTCCCCCTTTACTGCTGTATATTACTCCCTGTGTAAATATTGTGTCTCTCCCTCAGCTCTCCCCAGAGCGTGGTACGTTGGCTGACCCCCGTCAGCCCATAACTGTAAGTCTAGGTTAGTTGTGTGTTTGTTTGTGTTTGCTTGAGGGATCATCCCTGTATTATTTTGTATTGTTATTATTATAACTTGTTGTTCCTATCTTTATTAAAGTGTATTTAGTTAGGTTTGAGTCTTTCTGAGCTCCTGTTAGGTAGGTAGTTCTATTCTGAGTGAGTGAGAGTGCGAGTCATCTCGCCCTTAGGATCGGAATTACCCCTGCATATATTGTTTGGCGAGGCTGTCCCGACCGTCTCCTGTAGTCGGTCTGTTATCCATCTGTGCCACGGTCTCCGCGTCCGCTACGTCTGGGCGTGGTAACGGTGTTAGCAAAAAACCGGAAAAATCTTATATTCAAATCACGGAGCAGAAACTGCAGAGCGCCCTGAACAGAATTGAAAAATGGACGACCAAATGGGGATTGAATGCCAATGTGGATAAGCGTCAGGCACGCATATTTACCACCCAAAACAAGCAGTCTACCTACCAGGCCAGACTTTTCTTGAACAGAAGCCGATGCCATGACCACAACCCCACATTTCCGGTCTCAACTTTGACTGGAAACTCTGCTTTGCGCTTCATTGCTTGAATTTGAAGAAACGCTGTCAGCCCAGGTTAACTATCCTGAGTTCTTTATCCGGGCGAAAATTGGGACGAACCAAAGAAGACCTTGGGCTCAATTTCATCCCATATATGCGATCACTGATGGAATATGCCATGACCGTCTGCTACCCGTCTGTCTCAAAATTTATTGCTGAAAAACTGGAATCAATTCAGGATCAGGCCGCTAGAAAAATCACTGGCTGCCTGGCCGACACACTAACAGCAAGAGTGCATAATTGCAC
>JASAND010031515.1:0-11675 GCA_030248195.1 Trissonchulus latispiculum | reverse complement strand
TGATTTACTGGCGCTAATTAGCATTAGTAACATTCTTAATTAAAAAATTAGTCATGGTTAATATTTCGAAATATTGTGTTATAAATAATTTAATTTCCTGTTTATCTCTACTTTTAATATAAGCTTACCTTTTTTAGATTTTCCACAGTGGGTCGACGTTTGTTTTTCAAAAATGTTGAAAGGGCTTGCAAGGCATTTTCTATGTTGTCCATTGGTGCCCCAGCTAGCTTCACTCAAAGGTTGATTTTTCCATTTCACCAGAAAATATCTTATGTTATCACAGATTTTCTAAAAAAATTAAAATAGAAGTTGTATTTAGGTGTGTAGTTAGTTGTGAGTTTTTGTTAATTATTTTTCCCTTAGATTTGAGTGGATGGTTGTTTGATGAAATATATTAAATTCACTAAATCATCTACATTTTAATTTATATCAAAGTAATATTAAAACTTAAAACTGATACTAACATTGACTAAGAATATCATTAATTTACCTCATCTAAAATTCGCTCATTTCGAAGATCTGACAATCCATGGTAGGAGGTAGAAATATCGACACTGATCTTAGTTAAACCAAGAGTACATAATAGATAAGAGTATGACAGCTGGCAGCTTCTCTGTTATCAGCTACAGGTACATGCTCTGCACGCTAACGGCTGACCCCCCCCCCCACAAACGTGTATGCTCTCTTCAAACGAATTTGGCCGCTATCTTAGCGTTCTAAAGCTCGAAGCAGACACAAATTGGACGCTCGCAGGCGTTGTGTTTTCGAGCTTTAACACGTAAAGATACGGCGAGTGAACGTACAGAAACGTGTACTGGGTACTGATTTGTGGGGGGGTCACTAGGTACACGTTTGTGGGGGGGGGTCAGCCGTTAGCGTGCAGAGCATGTACCTGCAGCTGATAACAGAGAAGCTGCCAGCTGTCATACTCTTATCTATTATGTACTCTTGGTTAAACTGATCTTAGTGGAATTTACAACTGCTTATATATGTTTTTCTGAATGGTTCAGTGTTAATTATTTATGATAGTCTAGATATATTAGGTATGGTTTAATAGTTTCAGTTTTTATCTTAAACTTAAGATTCAATAGAAAGATGAAGTTACACTTTCGATAGTTAATTCAATAGTCTGGGTGAGTGTTGCTTAGAATTCATGACTTGTTAATTTGTGCATAAATAAGTTATTGTCCCCATATTCACTGTCAAATTAGTTACAAAGTTAAATATTCCCAAACTTTGTGGTTCTTTTGTAAACATGATGTATGGTATTGAAGGTAATCCTAATCATGGCCACTTGTAAGCTAGAATTTGAAAGAAGAGGTTATTTCTGGTGACTTAATGTGAAATTAGATAATTATTCTAAAACTATCTGGTTCCTTTTGGGAATAAGTCTAAGCATTCAGAATTATCGTCACGGATAAATAATAAATAACAATAAAGGATTTGAAATAAAAGGTTACTTTCAATGACTTAACGTTAAGTTAGTCATAAGTATAATTACTATTTTCAAACTCCAAGCTAGCTGTAAACTGTATTTTGTAATCAAAGCTCCGGAAGTGAGTGGATTAGATAGAATCATCCTTCAAATGAAAAGCAGTCGTAATGGTAGCCTAGCCGTCTAATGATACTCTCTGGCAGGAGTCGAAACGGTTAAAAAATATCTGGTAATCCGCAGCTTCGAAAATTCCGCAGCCGTTTTGAACTGGGGAGGATTCGCAGCCTAGGTGGTTTACACTAGGGATGGCTGCGAATTTGTTATAGAACCGGCCTTTTAAATCTACTGGTGTGGACTACTGGAATTTTTTTACAGTATGTTTGGAAGATGTTAGCGATATTACATAAGAGTCACAAGCAGCAGAAGGCATCTGTTAGATTTGCCAGAACTTCGTTGTGCTAAATATGCTGATTCAAGCTCGGGATGCAACATGGACTATTATGAAAGCTGTCTTCAACGAAATTACAACTGCTCTTTGTTAAAGCACAACATAGATATACAGGAAAGGCGCAGTTTGGGTATGTTTTACTACATGGTGGATTAAATAACAGCACACACCCAGAGTGTTTTAAAAGCTGTCAGAGACCTTGTCTCACAACCGAATTTTCATTATCCACAGATTCTATGCCTGGAATGCAGCAATCTGGAATACAAGTAAATATATTACTGTCAAACGAAATCTTTGTCTACGAAGAATATAGAGCATATGATTGGCATTTGCTGATAGGGAACCTTGGAGGTTGCTATAAAAGTACCAGTGGTAATTAAGCGAACACAACATTTTTGGCAGCATCGTATGGTGGCCTGTCTTATTGTTTTTCTTTTTCTTTAATGTCACAATCCCAAAGCTATCGAGCTATCAATAGTATCAAGCAAACAAACAATTCCAAATTAACTAATGGAATAATAACCCCTGGTTGGTACCCTTGTGCAGGTGGTTGTGTATCTGTACCGTTTTGTCTACAATTCATTCATTCAGTCAAGTGTAAACATATTATGTATTATTAATATGTATCATGTGTCTTGACTGAATGAATGAATTTTAGACAAAACGGTACAAATACGCAACCACCACAAGAGAGTTTGCAAAAATGCGATTACGTGTAAATTTTATTTGCTAGTTATAATTAAGAAGATCCACTCATAAAGGAGTGAAAACAATTTTCTTTCATAAATTTTGCACCAAGTCAGATAGCCTATCTATCTGGTTTCCAATGAAGTAATTGAAAATTTCTAAGCTTAGTGTTCAATCAAAATCATGGTGATTCTAAACACTGTATCGGCACTGATCGTCAGTGGAAAATGTGCAATCATAGGTTTGATCGTAAACTTTTTCAACTGAGAAAGTTCATGCTAATAAAACTTTTAATCGTTTAGGAATAAATTATTATTTTGACCAAATTTGCATATTTGACAAAAATGGTTCACCCTGATTTGTTTCTACTTAAAGTGGTTTTCTAATTATATTACAATTATTAAAATTAAGAAATTATTGATATTAATATTATTATTTTACAATTACTTTCCGTTCCAATTATTCATGGAAGCAGACACACTACACTGTGCACTACACTGCACTGCACACTGCAGGCCTATACACAGTTCAATAAAGAAAATGGAAATACGCTAAAGAGCCAATTTGAGAAGGACCAGTACAAGCTCCAATAATGCCGTATTTGGGAGACAATGGAAAATGTCAGAGCCTACCAGCATACTAAATTAGTTACTGACTCTAAAAACACTATAAACTTGTATCTATGCTAGACATAATCGTTCTGCAATTTTTGAGGAATTAGTTGTTGTATCTCTGAAACGCATTACCATTAAATTATGTAAGCATAATTATGCGGGTGTTACTGCTATAACTTATCTAAATACTTAATGTATAATTTTCATTACTATATTGTAAAAAAGTATAACATTAATGTAACATTGTTATTTATGGATACCGATAATTTATGTTATAATATTACCACAGATGATATATAATCATATGATTAATAACATTGAATTGTTTCATGGATCATGGATCAATTCAATTGGATCATCCTCTGCAATCATCACAAAACAAAAAGGTGTTGGGTAAATTGAAGCATGACACTATGGAAAGTCCAATTGAAGTCTTTGTTGTGTGCGTGCAAATGCTTATTCAATTCAATGTGATGGAATTAAGAAAAAACGACTTAAAGGTATTAAAGAGTCAGTGGTAGAATGGGGTTCAATTCAAACATTATGTTACAACTATTTTTGAATGGCCTACTATGTATTGTGCTATAAATTTTATAAGGACTGATAAGCACAACTTGTATAGTGTATATGTAAGTAAGAAAGGGCTATCCCCCTTTGATGATAAACGGTATTTATTGGACGATGGTACTGTTACGCTTATGGACAATATTAAATTATAATGTAATAAATGAACAAAAGGAAAACAACAGAAACGACAATCAGTAGCCCACAAAAAGAGGCATTTTGCAAAAAATAAAAATAGCACACTAAACAGATGCTCATAGCCCACAAAAATCACAGAAAATATTAAGAGGCCAAAAAGCAAAAATGAGGCAAAAACAAAAAAACCGTAACGGTAGCCTAATCCGTCTGATAAGGCCCGTTGGCAGGGGTCGAAACGGTGGAGGCATCTGATATTCCGGAGCCTACTGGCTCCAGCAAATCAGGTCTCCTTTGCACGCACTATAGGGTGTCCGGAGCATCTATACTTTGAACTAGGAAGTCGTCCGGATTACCGGTAGAAACTGGATTTTGTATCTATTGCTAACATTTATAAAACTGACCACAGACAATTACTAAAACTGAAAAATGCCTTTTGAATAGAGATTGCATTGCTAGAAATTACTTTTATAACTTTTTGTAACCTTGAATAATTATTTAGTAGGACAGATAAAGTCAAAACAGCCACAAGTCCACGGGTCCCAGAGGATACGATGATATCACAGTTAGAGAAATGAAAATCAAACGTGGACACCCAAAGTCAGACCATCCTTAATCACGCAACCGGTTTCGATGCTCCACCGTGGGCATCTTCTTCAGGCGATTCTTCACACGTGGAGCATCGAAACCGGTTGCGTGATTAAGGTTGATCTGACTTTGGGTGTCCACGTTTGATTTTCATTTATCTAACTTTGAATAATTGTTTGTATTAAACTTACACAAACACTGCCGCAAATCGATATCCAGCTGTTTTAACCGAGTCAGTAATTTTTCGTGGTTCTAGTAGATAGTTGGGAGCTATAGCTCTTTACCCTGTGGGGAACATAAGACCGACACAATAGTTTGTTTTGCATCGAACCATTGTCTGTAGTTACAATAAGTCAAGTCACCTTTCAAAGGCCCTATTTCTTTAAAGATTAAACGGATTAGATTAAAATTAATCCGCATTAAAGAAATAGCACCTCGGATTAAATTTTAATTTAATTTAAATTTTAATCCAGCGAGTTAAACGAGTTAACCAGAATAAATTTAATCCTATTTCTTTAATGCAACTAGGATTAAAATTTTAATCTAATCCTGTTTCTTTATTCACACTTCGGATTAAAAAATCAACGAGTTAATTTTAATCCGACCTGTTTAATCCCTGTTTCTTTAAAGATTAATTTTAATCCGTTTAATCTGCCGCAAGTATTTTCAACTAGTTTTTAATCCTCGTGCAGTTACGCGGATTAAACGGATTAAATGTTGGCAGATTAAAATGCTTAATCGCTGTTTCTTTAGTGGCGGATTAAACGGGTTAAAATCAACTCGTTTAATCCGCGGATTAAAAATGGTCGGATTAAACGAGTTAATTTTAATCCGTTTAATCCATCATTAAAGAAATAGCATCTAAAATTTTAATCCGGCTGATTTTTAATCCGTTTAATCCGACCATTTTAATCTTTAAAGAAATAGACCCAAAGTAAAATAAACCGTTTCCTACTATTATTTGAAGATCCTAAAATATACTCATGTTTTATGCCTTTCAAATTTATAAAATGTTTACCAAAGACATAACTCAGGATTTGTTGAATCAAGACATGTATTTCTTCTTTATTCTAAAGTTTTTTGCCTATCAAAATGAAAAAGCAATCAAAGTAATTGTTGTCAGCAATTGCTGATAAATTAGATTCCTGTATGCAAAATAAATATAGCTTCAACAAAAATTAAGTTCAAAGCTGATTCTGAATGTTTACAATTATGGTGTTTGGCTAAGTCTTACTAGTTCCTCTGTGGACCACTCACTGCAGGTTCAACTTCAGACATGAGTTTCTTTTCTGATACAATCTGTTAGCAATTACGTGCTTGAAATGATCAAGTTATAGCAATTTGGTATAAAAATTGCTTTATTATGAATGAAGAAAACAGGGTTCAGAAATTTTGCAAAACTACAACTATACATGGCTTCTCTTCGCTGATCAGCTCACCAACGACAGTGGGGAAGTGCATTTGGGCTTTCTTTCTTGTTGCTGCATTTTTGTTTCTAACCTTTCAAGTTCAAAGAAACTTGGTTGAATTTACATCAGATCATGTTGCACTTGGCTTCAAATTAGAGCAAAGATCTTCACTACCCGATATTAGCTTAGTTCCTTCATGTCCAATTCAAAACTCTCGATTGGCTGAGCTTGGACTGGACAAAATAGAAAAAGAATTCATAGTTGACAAGATAGCACATCCGATAGGTTTCCAAAGTAATTATCAGTATGCGACGTTGCTGCAGAGCTATGACGATATTGACGATTCAGTATACCGCAAACTAGAAAACAGAAGTCTGACAAATGCTCAGCAACTTATGTCATTCCTGATTCTATTTGAACACATTGGATTCCTGACTAAAAACTACTTCTTCGAGCTAAGCTGGTGTAAATATGTGTTTTGCCTGAAGGCGTCTACAACAGAATTTGACTATGCACAAACCGGTATCCAATTTAAAATTAACAAAACAGAGAGTGATGAAAGCATGTGTATGCACAGTAGTGTCACCTGCTATCACTTGATTTTCGGAAAAGACTATTGGAATTTTCTTACCATGTGCATGGACGATGTTAGAAACTACTACATTAGAGTTTCCAGCAAGCAAAGGCATTTGCTGGATACACCAGGGCATCGCTGTGCCAAAAATATTGATTCAATCTCTGGATGTAACATGGATTGTCATGAAGCTTGTTATCAGAAAAATAAGAACTGCTCGATGATGCAAACCAACATAAATATAAGGGAAAGGTGCAGCTTCGGCATGATGCTGAAGGATCAAGTGCATCCGTGCACTCCCGCAAAATGCTTCAAAGGCTGCTGGAGGCCTTGCCACTCAACGGAGTTTTCATATTCGACAGACACAATGCCGGCTGTTAATGCCAGTGGAATCTTAGTCAATATCATGCTATCAAATGAAATTGAAGTTCACGAGGAGTACAAAGCATATGATTGGCATTTGCTAATTGGCAATATTGGAGGCATTCTGGGGCTTACTTTTGGAGCATCGTTTCTTTCAGTAGTGCAATTGTTGGATCTATTTTGGCCGTTCAACCTGCATGCAATTTTTGACAAGATCAAGGAAGGATGGTGTTGCAAAAAGTAGACCTTAGCATTTAATTTATATAATGGATAAGATATAAGTAAAAAGACTACGTGCCACAAACAGATTGTTGACTAAGGAAATTAAAAAGACAAGGTTCCTAAACAGATCACTGACTAAGGAAAATTTTTTAACAGTTAACTGGGTCGCAACCAATAACTCATCTGTCGTACGTTTTGCCATGTTGCGGCAGAATCTGTGCTTGATAGTCGCTGACTAGTGCTAAATCTGAAAAAACTACGGAAGTTACGGAATACTGCTTGAAACTATTTGTTTTTGTATAATTAAAGCTGTTCGTGCATGTTCATAACTTACGTAATTTAAAAAGTGGAAGAATTTGTTAGTATTTAGAAAGCTCTCACTACACTCCAACCGATATCAAGGTTGCGCAGCGTGTACAACTGAGTCAGGCATTTGCAGGCTCGTTCTTTTCAAAAGTATCACTTGAGAAAATGTGAAAAGAGGCAAACCTGTTCTCTGTTTTATTCAGTAATTATTAAAAATGCAGTCACAATACAATGTTTGTTAGAAAAAGAAACACTTTTGGAGTTACACAACTAAGTACAGATATGTAACTAGCAAAGAGTCTCAGAGAAAAGATCATATATGATCTTAGTGAGAGCCGAGAAAACAATTTGGAAATTTGGCTCTAAATACTCGCACAAAATGAACGACATTCCCTGATAAGCTTTCTACCTAATTGTAGACAAAAATAAAATTTTTCTGGCTTCGTTTAATTTTTAAAATGGCCACATTTTACTTTGCAGGAGCAGTATTATATTTCATTTTGAAATTACCATTTTCTCGCTCTTAAAGTTGTCATTCCTTTTGGAGACATCATCCTTGAACCATCATTACTCATTCATTACTAGTAGTTAGGAAGACAGTTTATATCAAAATGCAGCTTAGCAGTCTCTCTTTACAAGGAATACAATGAAATTAATTTTGGTTTGTGAAATTTGTTTTGTTGAAGAAGTGAAATTTTTCGAATTTTTGCAGACTGAAATTATAATTGTTGTAAATTGGAAATTGTTTGAAAAGGCGTCGGTTAAACCATTTCATATTTTCATCAAATAGTTGGGGGGCCTGGTTGTTGTAAGATCGCTCTTCATTATGGAGGAATCAGCTAAAATGTATGCGTAACCGGGATTTTGCCTGCTTTCCAAACTTTGGCTAGCGACTAACTTAGTTTAATAGCAGCAATCGGAGCAATTAAAAAAGGGTCACTGGGTATTTTTGTGTAAAACACATCTGCTACCCTCTAACTTGTACACTAAATTCTCCGCAAGCTCGGGAAAAAATTGGTTGTGTTTTTGCAGATACTTTTTTTAAGAGTCTACGGCAGTCTACGGGATGGCAATTGGTAGGTGACCATGCATCCGATGAGACTCTGTGAGACCTTCAAATCAGGACCGTTAGTTTAATTTTACGGCTTGTGTAGCTGAAATCAGCCGCTTGATGCACATTTTGACCAATTTTGAGTTCCCAAAAATTCTAAGTTCTTAGGTCCAGGAAGCTCTAACGTAGGCAGCTAATTTGATTTAGCAACAGAATAAAATCTTAACATCATCGTCAAAATTCGCTAGGAATCATGAGATAGATTTGCTCACTTCTTGACTGAAGCAGACCCTTAGGCTGTGTGCGAAGCTGGTTTCGGCCTTGTCAGTGCTCCATATTAAATATGAAAAGTTGTCGTCGGATACTCATGTCCAAAACCTCAAGTATGATACAAATACAGTATTTTCCTCTGTCGGAGGAGCCTTATGTTTGTTGAATTAAATATTTGTTCATACAATTCACACTTCGTAAATTATGCTGATGTTAAAGATATTTTCTTTGGGACACTGCGACCTGTTCATTAAACATGCACTAGTAATGCAGCATCGTTGAATGCAGAAAGTAAATTTGAAACGTAAAATCAAAAAAAGAATTTGAAATAAAATGTTTCTGTTCCGCATTGGTACTTCTATCACTTCTTTTGGTTACACGTCATTACAGTTTCAGCAAGCCACAGATCTGTGTGAAATGGAACCCTACTTATCATGGATTTGGCTGTTAGTTTTGCTATTTAACTTAGCAAATTAAAATAATAATTAAGATTATTGCTTATACATCTTCACCAATTTTTATTTAGATTGGAGGATCTGTGCACAGCTTAATCCAGCTGTTTGGGCTGGTCATAGAACATTTCTTCACTAATCTGAGAAGAGCATGAAAATACATCTGAACGTAATTCTCTGTATACTGCACAGCTATTTGTCCTTTATCTTGGGCATAAATTTCAATATCCTGCTGCATGTACAGCTCTGATTACACTATTCTGATTAGATCCACGGAAAGCTTTGTCTGCACACCGATCCCGTCTCAGTGAACATATAACCGCTGTTCTGGGACTGACAAATATAGCTACATTTTCCAGACAACATGAAATGACCTTAATATATCGGATGAATTGGATGCAATGAGTGAGTGGTCTGAGTTTTGCTCACACCTCCGGTCAAATCTTGTGTTTGAAGGGATTTCTCCTTCAACAACTTTCCTCTCAGCACTGCACGTATGCATTTTCAGCACATCAATCCTTGACTCAGCACCAAAACACTTTTAGTTTTAGCTTAGGTGGAGTGTTTCTAAACCGGGGCATCACGTTCCTTCCAGTTCTATCGTCCGGCACATAACTACAAAATGGGATATCAGAAGTACCAGAGTTGGATGTGGGTCGCAATTTTGTGATCCGTGGGTATCCGCGACCCACGGACCTATGACCCCGCGACCCACTGAGATTTTGTCGACCCGTTTGACCCACATCTTTAATTTGGTCATTTTCGCTTACTTAATTACTGTATAGCATGCACTGAGCAAAATCAAAGCTATAAACATGTACATAGTGAAGTATTAGAGCCTACAAAGAAAGCTTTGCAAATCAAAGTTAACTGCATCGGATTTCGTCTTCTGTTTAGCCAGTTTTGAGCATGCTTTGCTATCGCAAAAGTCTTGGGACCCCCTTCGGTCAGTAGAAACAGTATTTAGGCAAGGTTTTGAAGATTGTTCATTTTCTTGTAGCAATTTCATAAAAGGTCAGTGGTTTATTTTGTGCAGCTGCGTGGCGACTACCGCAGGATGGTTTATGTAATATTGTCCACTTCAAACTTGGATGTGATAAGAAACTACCATTTTTGCTGTTTATATCATACACTTTATTAGTACAAATAAAATTAAGAATGACCATAACTAGTAGAACTATGTCGAAATTTCATGAAAATATAATTATTTACTGTGACGGAACGATACATTTGCAGGCTGTTAAGCTGTGTAAATGTTTGTCAATCGTAGAGTCATTGAAGTCTTTGCGTGATAATAAAATATAGGTATCTTCCAATGACTATGTCAAGAAGGTATTGCTGAAATATTTTTGACTGAAGCTTCAAGACGGAAATACGGAATGAAATAAATAATTTCATCATAAAAGTAATATTAGTAGTAATAGGTGATAAAATGGTGTATTATTGGGGGGGTTTGATGGTTGTGGAGGAAAGTTGGGGGGAGGTTGTGGAGGAAAATTGGGGGGAGGTTTTTTGGGTTGTGGAGTTGGGGGGAGGTTTTCTGGGTTGTGGAGTTGGGGGGAGGTTTTCTGGGTTGTGGAGGAAATTGGAGGGAGGTTTTCTGGGTTGTGGAGTTGGGGGGAGGTTGTGGAGGAGGTGACCGGAACCACGGTCGACCCAAGGTCAAATTTCAAAGTTGACCCTTTTCGCTCGGAAAACTTTATCTAGGGGGTTTTCAGGGTCGGGGAATTCAAACATGACCTCAGAATTTAGCTAGGATGAAAGCTCCGTGCTCTAAGGGACCCATAACCGGAACCATGGTCGACCAAAGGTCAAATTTGAAAATTGAACATTTTCGTTGGAAAAACTTTGTCTAGGGGTAATTTGCTGTCGTAGATTTCAAAAATGGGCTTAGATTTTCGCTAAGATCAAAGCTCCATGCTGACCCCTGGCCGGAACCATGGTCGACCAAAGGTCAAATTTCAAAATTGTCCATTTTCGTCGGGAAAACTTTACCCAGAGGGTTTTCGAGGTCGTAGATTACAAAAATGACCTTAGTTTTGCTGTACTGATTAACCTCCGTGCTGACCCATGTCCGGAACCATGGCTGACCCTAGCTCAAATTTCAAAGTTGTCTATTTTCGCTCGAAAAACTTTATCTAGGGGGTGTTCGGGGTCATAGATTCTAAAAATGACCTTAGTTTTGCTCTATTTCTTAACCTCCGTGCTGACCCTTGGCCGGAACCATGGCTGACCCTAGGTTAAATTTCAAAATTGACCATTTGGAAAAACTTTGGGGTAATTCGCTGTCGTAGAATTCAAAACTGACTTCAGAATTTAGCAAGGATTGAAGCTTACCTGGGACCATGACCGTCCATACTAAATTATCACAGGGCACGACCGCTAGTGATAACCCGAATACTTTAGTTTGCAAATACTCGACAGTGGGAGACACCAACTGTGGCGAACACTACTACTATAGTACGGCCCATACAGGCGGATGTCTTTTATTGGCAAAAACAACGACAATACTGTACACTGCACAACAACAACAACACTGCACAAAAATAATATAGTC
>JASAND010031512.1:0-20861 GCA_030248195.1 Trissonchulus latispiculum | reverse complement strand
ATTTTCCGTTTTATTGGTTGATTTAATCCATATAGTTTTGGTTCTCTTGCTCCTTTCTTTCTAGGAATCGAGTATCGCATTATAAGCTGAATAAGGGATCCTGAATTTGCAACACCACTACACTTTTAGAAAGTTGCATTGAAAACTAACTACATATTGCATCTAGCAAGTGTTTAACCAAACAAAATTTTATGCAATACATCAAAGCAGACATACCATCAAGCTCAGGGTTAGTAAGCCCAATCCAAAAGGTAGTAACATTTTCTTCGTATCTAAAATACAACAAATACCATTTCAATGTTAGTTTATTTTGCTTCAATTCAAATCTGAAGGCATTAAAAGACGACGTCAACGGAACGGATGGCTTTTCAGTTGTGTCTAGATTGATTGCTTGTTTGGACCGTCACGTTCCTGAGCGATATTAGGTTGGAAACATTGGTTAAGCCTAGAAAATACCTGATATCCAACTTCTTCAACTCAAGATTTGCGGTTATACAGAAGGTTTTTTATTAGTCTTATTATTATTATTATTATTATTATTATTATTATTATTATTATTATTATTATTATTATTATTATTATTATTATTATTATTATTATTATTATCATTATTATCATTATTATCATCATCATTATTATTATTATTGTTATTATTATTGTTATTCTTATTATTATTATTATTATTATTATTATTATTATTATTATTATTATTATTATTATTATTATTATTATTATTATTATTATTATTATTATTATTATTATTATTATTATTATTATTATTAGTTATTTTAAATTGTATTCTCTTGCCCTAGCGTATACTTGTCTCAGGTGAAATAACGATAATTGGCATTTCTTTATTCTAAAAGTAGGGGGAGCGCGGTAGCGCATCCCTAGAATAGGGAAAATTTGACGGAATGTGTAAAATCTGGACTGGCCTGTTCGTTTGTTTGTTTGGAGTGGACCAATCGGGCTCAAACTTTCTGTGTGAAGAGTCTGTGGGTAGGTGTACATGCTATGAAATGTCAGCTGATCCGATGGGTTAATCTTGAGATATGAAAAATCTCGCGTTTCTCCTATTTTTCCCCAAGAATACAGCACGCTCAGAGCCCTACTATTTTTTGTGCAAAAGTTCCTCATTTCCGAGAAAATTACTTTCCGCGGTTCCCGGACACCCCCCAGATGTCCCCATGCCCCGGTCCGAAAATGTCCATGTCCGAAAATAATAATACTTCGAAATAGAACGGAGCGAGCGAAGCTGAGCTCTCATATGGCTCATGTGTCATGGCCCAAGGGTGGATTACTGCATAGGCTATATTAGATGTCAGCCGGTCACCTGTGGCGCCCTGGCCAGGGGTTGAAATTTAGAGTGTAAAAGGAGGGTCTGGGCCTACGAACTGTGGAGCCCTACACATAAGAGCTGCAGGGTGAGGTTTTGTATTCGAATAGGTACCTCTATATGGTGAACCTAAATGACCCATTAATTTCGCTCTAGGACCTATCCATGGGACTGTGGGGTACGCTGATGGTGGTTGGCCCCAACCGTGTCGCAAGTCCAACTTTAGCCTTTTATAGGAAAAGATCCGCTATAGGTAGGGCTTTCAATTTGGCATGTGGAGTGGGACAGAGAAAGACTATAGCATAGGCTATAGTAGGTTTGGCCCGGCGCTCTTGCCATAGTCCGGACCAGGTTCCGCGCACAAAATGGCACAAAATCGAAATTTCCAGTGGTCAAGTTTACTATCAAATAAAAGCCCTTGGTGAGCCGAACAATGTTTGTCATTGGAGGACCCTATAAAGTGTCTCCAACGCCCTGTGAAGCCCTGGCCAAGGGTCCGGACAGGTCCAAAATGGTCAAAAGTCAAAATTTCTGAAAGTGATCAATTTTGGTATCAAATGAAAGTCCATGGTGAGACGAACAACTTTTGTCGTTGGGAGACTCCTCTAAAATGTCCCTACCGGTCTGTGGCGCAGCGGCCAGGGGTCCGGACCTTTCAAAAATGGTCAAAAATAAAAATTTTCAAACGCTGTCATATTTGGTATCAAATAAAGCACATGGGTAGGGGAGTACTTTTTTGTCATTAGAGGACCCTCCAAAGGGGGTCTAGTGGCCTGTGACGCCCTGCCTAGTGGGCCTAGTTGGTCAAAAATCAGAATTTCCAAAAGTTCTAAAATTTGGTTTCAAATCAAAGCCCCAAGTGAACAGAGCAACTTTTGTCATAGAGCTGCATATCCAAGGTGACTATAGAGTGCTGTGGTGGCGTGGGGTCAGGCGATTTTGGGTCGAAAATAAAACTATTCAGAATTTGGTCAAATTTTATCTCACGAGAAATAACTTGAAGAGGCGAACAAGTTTCCTTATTAGTGTGTTCTGCTGTGCCAAAATCTAAGCTTTCAAGGTCGCCAACCTTTAGGCAACATAACGCGCACTGAGCATAGGATAACGTGGGGGGAATGGGGGGGGTGCAGACCCCCCCCCAGACCGACAAAAAACGGGTAGACCCCCTCAGCGAAAAAGAAAAAAGGGCAGACCCTCTTGTCCAGAAAGGAAAAAAGGGTAGACCCCTTAGCAATTTTTACCAAAAATAGGTAATTTTTTAGTAAATTTTAGCAATTTTTTCAAAAAATTCCGTAATAATCCCTAAAAATTGTCATTTTTTACTAATTTTTGGTCAAAAACGTTAAAAATTCGCAATTTTTGTTAATTTTGGGGCAGACCCCCTTAAAATTTTGGAATTTTTTAGGGGTAGACCCCTCGCCGAGGTCGGGGTAGACCCCCCCAAAATCGGACCCCGTGTTAATGTATGGCACTGAGCCTATTGAAACGGCCCCTTCGTGAGATAACGCACCGTGTTTGAAGTTCTGGGAAGGGTCATTGGCCATTGAATTTCTTCACAGGTTGGCGCTCTGTGTTTTAGGCTTTTAAATGGCCTTACTGCCAAGATGATGCAAGGTGTATTAAGTTCTGAAAAGGCTATGAACAGGCATTTTTTCGCTTCAGCAAATACATTCAGTTCAACTGTGTAGAACGTTTTCATTCAGGCTAGTAGATATAAAATGGCGAACCGGCGCCAATGATGGTGCCATTCCCAGTTCAATCTCGGGGACACCTGCTACCGCCCTATTACAAACAGACACCTTAGTTTCAGGTGCCTACCCAGCACCTGAGAAAACGACTAAACCTAGTGAATTACATTCGCTCCGTTTCGACCACTGCCAAAGGGTCTCATCAGACGGTTTACGGCTACCGTTATGGTTTTTGTTTCTTTTATTGAATATATACATTTAAATACAATCACATGCAGCGCAGGTATTTGTTCTGCCTGGAGGCAGAACTATTTACACGGAAAATAGACACGATTTGCACTAGGGACGTATTCTCAAATGAATGGTTGCCTATCTTCAGCATATGTCTAGTATGCTGTCTGTGCTCTTTTTTTAACCGAAGGTGACCTCGCCTACCAACTACCAAATACTGTTTTCTTAATATGTGTGTTATATAGATTTGCTGCAAATGCTTTTTGCTTTTACTTGGTCCTTGAGTTGTCGTGGACCAGTGAGGATACACCAGTCCTATTTTAATTTTCCCTGGACCAAAATTCTTTTCAGATGATGTTTTCATTGCCCCTTCTAATTTCATTTAATACAGAAGCGAAGTTTTGAAAGATTCCGAAGATTATGCAAATTAGGTCAGCAAAATATGAGAACAGTTCTGAAATTGCTTTCTATCTAACTGCCTGCTTGCATCACTTAGTGCTCCTCAATTGGAATTAATTTGGGGACCAAAGTTGAAGATGCAACTCATAGGAGTTTTAGTAGTACTTATTGGGCACTTTTTAACTTTTACCTGCTTCGTAAAGTATTCAGTGAACAGAAGTTCAATTTTCATTCACAAAGAGATCGATTATCATGCTCTTCAATGATCTGATGCAGAACTCTACTCCTTGTAGGGGTCAAGTTGTTTGTATTTCTATAATGTCCGGCTGCTGATATCATCTCCATAAATTTCATACCACACGTATAAATATTTTTATCAAGCAAACATCATCAACAACCAATCAAATGTCAGGTAAGTCAACAACTTCAAAATCGGTATCGCTATTTCCGTGCTTGATGAGCGAGGAATTTGTACGGATAAGAGTGGATAAAAGAAATCCAGCCTCCTTTTGTAAAACAGTTGAAGATATATGACTTCCAGTACAATGACCTAACATCAATTTCAGTTCATACAACATCTTGTCGAACGAAAAACGTTGCACAGGTAAATTACAATATCTTTTATTGAAAATTTTGATTCGCCCATTGCAATTACACTAGCTTCGCGCCAATTCAAACCAAACCAACACCACCAAATCATTGTAATCCACCGCGCTCAGCCAAAAAATAACACGAATGAGGTTTTGCTCGGGTTTCTGTTAATATAAACTATCCCGCATTACCAGAACGGAGGCACTGTTTGCTATGGTTGTTGGGATGACATGACAATCTTGACTCATGCTTTGCGATAACTTCTCTTTTAACTCTTGCCAAAAGTCTCCCAATTTTTCAGTCTCGGAACTGCCAGTACTGCTACCAGTGTCGCGTTCACTCTCATCTTCGGACTCTGTCGGCTATGAGCTTTGAGCTTGTGATTGTAAAAGCTTTGTAAGAGAGTAAGGCTTTCAACATTCTCGACATTCATACATGGTGAACTAAGTATATTTTAACAGGAATACGCGCCTTTTTATTAATTTAGAGGTTCTTATTTATTGTACAACACTTAAGTTCTTATTTACAACTGACATAAGTATTAACATCCCATAACGTAAGTACTTATTCCACACTAACGTAAGTACTGACACCGCTATCGTAAGTCAATCACTGTATACAAGTTATTCTCACAACGCTGAAGCTGATTCCATAACCGGTTCTAACCAGTTTCCCACAACAATCAACCACGACAGGTGTTTACTTGAGCAAATATTGATTGATTTGATTGATAACGTCAACACATACGCTATATAAATGACGCCCTTGTATGTGTTGTAATATGTTCAGTATTTACCTGAAATCGGGTAAATCATGTGCTTTTCAATCCAATGCCTTAAGCACTAGGCCACCGCAAATTACATTTTGTCACAGCAACGGGTCTTTGTCAGCAAGCTTCACTTCAGCTACGAACCAAACCAAACCCTATATACCTTATATACTTTATGTGGGTACATACAAGAACTATGTATGTAACTAGGTAAATACTGAACATATGACAATACATACAAGGGCGTCATTTATATAACGTATGTGCTGACGTCACCAGTCAATGTTTGCTCAAGTTGATGGTCAACCTGTCGTGGTTGATTGTTGTGGGAAACTGGTTAGAACCGGTTATTGAATCTGCTTAAGGGTTGTGAGAATAACTTGTATATTGTGATTGAATCCTTTTAAAATATACTTAGTTCACCATGTATGAATGTCGAGAATGTTGAAAGCCTGACTCTCATCGACAAAGCTTTTATAATTACAAGCTTAAAGCTCATAGCCAGCAGAGTCCGAAGATGAAAGTGAACGCGACACTGGCAGCAGTACTGACAGTTCCGAGACTGAAAAATTGGGAGACTTTTGGCAGGAGTTAAAAGAGAAGCTATCGCAAAGCATGAGTCAAGATTGAAACGACTTTCTAAGGAGTATGAAGAAGACGGATATTCTGCAAGACAAGCAGATCAAGAGGCTTACGCCGATCTCCTGCCACGCATCAGACGTACTATCAATAGTTTACTTCTAAACAGATTTGAACAACTGATTGCCCTCGCAGACGACCCAATTATAAAGGAGATTATTGAGAAGAAAGAATTAATAGTTGAACACAAAGGAATAGATGGATTGGAGGCATATAGGTTTGCTATTGAGAAAAATAGGAAGATAGATGAACATATCCTCCCCACCAATGGAGATCCTATGGAAGCATCTGATAAAGAGGATTAGTGTTTATAATAATTTGTGTTGATAACTTGACTGTTTATTTAAAATGGTGGTTATGATGGTGGTTAACCGTGATGGCAGCCTTAAGCCGTCTGATGAAACCCTTTGGCAGGGGTAGAAACGGTTTTAAGTAGTAGGAATAGCAACAAAAATAGCAAGCACCAGACCGTAGCAACAAATGGTGTCATCCCAACAACCATAGCTAACAGTACCTCCGTTCTGGTAATGCAGGATAGTTTATATTAACAGAAACCAGGGGAAAACCTCATTCGTGTTATTTTTCTTGGTTGAGCGCGGTGGGTTACAATGTTTTGGTGGTGTTGGCTTGGTGTGAATTGGCGTGAAGTTAGTGTAATTGCAATGAGCGAATCCGAACTTGCAGCAGAAGATGCCGCCCTTGTAGATGCTGCTATGGCTGACTTTTCTTATGCTGATTCCTTCGGGACTACAATGTTGGCTATTATGGAAGGAAAATATTTGATAAGTTTATGGAAACTTGACTATCCCAGTTCTCCGACTTTGTGTAAAGATGGGTGGGCACGATATTGCAATTTAGCTGTGCAACGTTTTTCGTTCGACAAGATGTCATACAAACTGAAATTGATGTTAGGTCATTGTACTGGAAGTTATATATCTTCATCTGTTTTTACAAAAAGAGGCTGGATATCTTTTATCCACTCTTATCCGTACAAATTCCTCGCTCATCAAGCACGGAAATAGCGATTCCGATTGTGAAATTGTTGACTTACCTGACACTTGATTGGTTGTGTTTTGCTTCATAAAAACATTTATGCGTGTGGTATGATATTTATGCCCAAAAAATACCTGTGCTGCATGTGATTGTGTTTAAATGCATATATTCAATAAAAGAAACAAAAAGCGTAACGGTAGCCGTAAGCCGTCTGATGAGACCCTTTGGCGGTGGTCGAAACGGTGCGACTGTAATTCACTAGGTTTAGTAGTTTTCTCAGGTGCTGGGTAGGCACCCGAAGCTAAGGTGTCTGTTTGTAATAGGGGGGTATCAGGTGTCCTCTAGATTTGAACTGGGAATAGCACCATCATTGGCGCCGGACAGCCATTTTATATCTACTCGCCTTAGTGAAAACGTTCTACATAGTTGAACGAAATGTATTTGCTGAAGCGAAAAATTCCTATTTATAGCCTTTTCAGAACTTAATACACGGTGCGTCATCGTAGGCAGGAAGGCCATTTTGAAAGCCTAAAACACGGAGCGCCAACCTGTGTAGAAATTCAATGGCCAATGACCCTTCCCAGAACTTCAAACACGGTGCGTTATATTACGAAGGGGCCGTTTCAACAGGCTCAGTGTGCGTTATGTTGCGTTAAGGTTGGCGACCTTGAAAGCTTAGATTTTGGCACAGCAGAAGACACTAATGACAAAACCTGTTCGTCTCTTCAAGTTATTTCACGTGATATAAAATTTGACCAAATTTTGAATAGTTTTATTTTCGACCCAAAATCGCCTGACCCCACGCCACCACAGCACTCTATAGTCAGGGAGTGTCATCTATAGCCTTGGATCTGCAGCTCTATGACAAAAGTTACTCTGCTCACTTGGGGCTTTGATTTAAAACCAAATTCGACAACTTTTGGAAGGTGCTCCTTTGTAATGGGGGTATCAGGTTCCCCCGAGATTTGAACTGGGAATGGCACCATCATTGACGCCGGACCGCCATTTTATTTCTACTCAGGCTGCTTACGGTAGCGACTTCTGTGACATGATTTTACTTTGCAGCGGAAAAATAAGCGAAACTAGGGAGAAAATGCCCTCGACGGAATAGGTAGAATAGGAAAATATTTAGGAGTAAAATATGCGGTGCGTGTTTACAATTGAGATTCTGCTGAAGCGGAAAAATGCCGTTTCTCAGCGACTAAAATAACAGAAACCAGCTTTGTCGCCGAATAGGGAATCCCTTTCTTCCGCCCTATTCGCATGAGTTTTTCGGCTTTAGGGAGGAAATAGGTATGATGTGCATCTTCTGCTAGCATCTGCTAAAGTAAGCATAACGCACATTATCACATTTTAGGTGCCAATGCTGAGGTGACTACCGGTGGCCGGCACAGAGACAAAGGTTTCTAGAAGACTCTAGTACCATTAAAGTCATAGCCAAAAAATGCTTCCTTGTTATACCGCCGGAGGCGGTTTACTTGTAATGGGTTGACCCATCTGAATTCATATGTTTTGCATGTAAATTGCTTGGCGCGGAGGATTTCCGTCCTATCTTCAACACATGTCCCCGTTACGCAGGTTTTTTTGCCCAACAATTTTTCTAAGATTTTGCAATTTTTAGAGCATCATTACAGTCGATTTAGTTCATTTTCAATGCCCTGTAAATTGTTTTGCAAGCGATCACTCTCTGCCTTTTCTCATACTACCGAAAATCGGGCGTTATTTGACTGTCACTTGATTGGCAGGGTTTAACAGATCAATAAATAGCTAAAACTGTTGTTACAATTTTCGTGTGCTAAGACTGAGTTTGAGCTTGCACTGTATTTATTTCATTAGCGTTTGCTTTGCTTTAGAATTTAGATAAAATAAATTGTTTAAAATAAACATATAGATAAATGATAATTTTCTCTCGCGCAGTTTACTCAATAAAAACGTTCTAGTCAGAGTAGTGTAGTGGCTAGGGTGTCCGCTTGGCGCTGGTCCGGACACAGATCGAATCCTTCTTCCGGTAGATTTTCAGTTTCACAATTGGCAAATGGCGATAAAATACTCCCATTCTTTTGTCCAGAGACGGCAAATGTCGGGGAGTTGAAACTTTAGTCAAAAGCTAAAGTCACCGTACACTATGATCATACTATGAACAGTGTGATGAAAACAAACAAAACGTTGAACACATAAATTCCAAACTCTACGGCGGTATTATTCCCCTTTTAAGGGGTAACTTGTTTGCTTGTTTTGAAGTTTCGTAGTCCTGAGAACAAAATGTGTACTGGTTTGACGGAATATGCTGTGACTGAGGTTGAGCTCACTTTCCAACTGAGCTATTAAATTATGATATCATCAGACAGTAAATTGTGGGCTGCTAATCTGTCAATTGTTTTTAATTAGTCTCATTTCAATGACAAGTTGAAGGTCTCAAGTTTACCTTTGCAATGCAAAATCAACACCCTGAGAAGAGGTTTCAAAAATTGGTAAAATTCCTCCTGTAGCAGTGCATTTTGTAACCGCCGTATCATAGTCTCCAGATTCACCAGTTGAATACACACATAAGTTATTTTCGGGCACATAATTTATTGGACAAGCTCCTAAAAAATTTTCTCAATAATAAATACAGCAAAGACAAGGATCATTCCAACATCGCGTCGACTTGCGAATAAAATTCGCCATAATCTGACTTCTAGGAAAAACTAATGGTTTTAATCTTTGCGCCAGCTCTGATTACGACTAAACTATTGGCAGTAATTGCTCTTTCGACCTATGCTTAGTGTGCACATTTTCGCTTTTAAGGTGCTGGTTCGGGTTCGCGTATTTTTGGACTCTAAAGGCTCAATTGTCGTTGAAATTCATTGAAGTTTGCTTCAATTACATCATTTGGATCAGAAAACGTTTTAGAAAAGTTTCGGCGAGAAAATATGAGTTAAGAAGAAATTAGCTTTAATCCGCCATAACGCACACTGTGGCCACCCTACACGGACAAACTTAAAGTCATTCGAATTCTCTCACCAAGACCTATAACTTTTCTCTTAATGTGGTGATTCACTTTGGTCACATAAAGTTTGCACCATTATTACTCATTCATTACTTGGAGTTAAGAAGCCATTTTTATATCAAAATGTAGCTTGACATTTTCTCTTTTTAATGCATGCCACGAAACTAATGTTGCTTTTCTAAAATATTTTTAACACATTTTAGAAGAAGTATGATTTTCCAGAATTTTTGCAGACTCAAGTAAATTATTTCGCGAGACATCGGTTATATCATTCCATTCCTCCATCAAATCGCTGGGGACGATTTTTTTATTTACTGTGAAATCGCTCTTCGTTAAAGAGAAATAAGTTGAAATGTGTGCGTAACCTAGATTTTGCCTACTTTTTCCAAATTTGTCAAGCGATTACTTTAGCTAGAAAGTAGCAATCGGGGCATCTAAAAAAACGTCCCTGGGTATATTTGTGCAGAACACATTTGTTCAGTAACAGCCCTCCAGCTTGCACGGTGAATGCTCCACAATCTTTGGAAAAAAATTGGTCGTGTTTTTGCAAAAACTACATTTTTATAATAGCTACAGGATAGGAGTTGGAAGACGATCATGCGTCGGATAATTTGTTCCTGTGAGACCTTCAGATCGACGCCCTTAGTTTGATTTTACGGCTTGCGTAGTTCATCAAATGTTGGAATATTTGATGTCTGCAAAAATGACAAGTTTTCGACGCCAAAACAAAAAAATCGGTTATATCTCACGATAGAGAAAAGCTAGAACTTGCTTTGAAAAGCAAACATGTGAAGTTCAATGAGATCTTTCGAATGAATGTAGTCATAACTGTATAGCAGCTGCCAAACGTTCAGAAATTGGGAAAAACCACTCTGACCGGAAATCTCGAATTTTTGGGCCGGGATTGCGCGGAGGGTGTTAGAACGCTAAAAGAACTTGGCCCAAATCCGTTACCTGGCATCTCATATAATATTTGTGCAGCCATCCTGCACAACTTTTGAATTTGTGCAGCTGGCTGAGCTCTTTGAAAAATACAGTTTGTCGTAACCTGTTAAAGTTTATGTTGGTAAGGAGAACATGTAAATATTTGATGGTCTCTAGCATCTAAACGTTATCTGGCACCTTCCATTTGACAGTGACAATAAACATTGCCATTGACATAAAGTTTACCACTTGACCGCCTGTGAAGAATCGACCCTCTTCATTCCCGAAGGGCAAGAACCTTTATTTAACGTTGAAGTTAGATCGAAGTTAAAAAGATTTGCATAGCGCATATATACAGTGACTACGGCACCATTGCCTTCCACACACACTCATCTTCATTCCCGAAGGGCAAATGCATGTTTCAACAAGTTCTCGGATTTATGTTAATAGGCGACGACGACTAGGCGACAATGTCAGAATTCTGCCAAATTGGCATTTTGCATTTTTTGGCTTCAACTGCCGTTATTCTAAATATGGAAAAGTCATGCCACTTATTCCTACTAAGAATAAGTGGCAGGTTTTATGTGTTAAACATACGCGAAATTGTCAAAATTCTGCCAATTTGGCATCTCACTATTTTTGACTTCTACTTGCAGAAATTATGTTTCTGAAGCTTAAAATAATAATGCCACTTATTCCTATTAGGAATAAGTGGCAGGTTTTACGTGTTAAACATAGGCGAAATTGTCAAAATCCTGCCAAATTGGCATCTCACTATTTTTAACTTCTACTTGCAAAAATCATATTTCTGAAGCTTAAAATAATAATGCCACTTATTCCTATTAGGAATAAGTGGCAGGTTGGACTGATGGTTGGCTGCGAAAAAGAATCAGATACGTTAAAGATTTGGCTGCCGTTGCTGCAAATCCAGTTCAAGGTCCCTCGTATCCTTTGGCCAGTCTTTACGTGGGCGATCTCCATCCCGAAGTGTCTGAAGCAATGCTGTTTGAGAAGTTTTCATCAGCTGGTCCAGTTTTATCCATTCGCGTTTGCTGTGATGTCATAACGCGGCGATCTTTGGGCTATGCATACGTCAATTTTCAACAGCCGGCAGATGTCAATCTCTTTAAAACGCACGATGGGGAGACTGAGATCGTGATACTCCAGTGCTCATGGATGAAGTGGATCGATTAAAGAACAGCAGACGGAACAACTGGTCTGCAATGCTTGAAACAAGAATCAAAGCTAAGCTTTACCTTTTCTTGATTAATTAAGTTAAGTTTCTTACACTGGCAGATTTTCCTACTATTCTATTTGAGTGCTCGGCCTTTCCCTCCCTCCCTCCTTTCTTCGCTTCTACTTCTTTTTCTTCTGATTCATTCTTTTTTAATTCCCCACCCACCGAGCGGGTACATAGATTTCCGCCATCCTAGTCACTATTGATATGCGGGGGGCAATTGTTATCAGTATATGATTTCGATTGCCTTGAGTGTGACTGCGATCACTTTAGCGTCGAGCTAAGGGGTCAATAACCGCACGTCAGATCTGCTTGGGGGTCATGTTTTCTGTCCGTGACCTTCGTCTCTCCGCCTCTAGTCTGCCGTTTAGTTCAGCGGACCGCGGGGAGCAGCACAAAAAAGGTCTCTGTGAGTACCTAAACTGTGCTAGGCACCACGATAAAAAAAAAAAAAAAAAAAAAAAAGTGGCAGGTTTTACGTGTTAAACATAGGCGAAATTGTCAAAATCCTGCCAAATTGGCATCTCACTATTTTTGACTTCTACTTGCAAAAATCATGTTTCTGAAGCTTAAAATAATAATGCCAGTTATTCCTATTAGGAATAAGTGGCAGGTTTTACGTGTTAAACATAGGCGAAATTGTCAAAATCCTGCCAATTTGGCATCTCACTATTTTTGACTTCTACTTGCAGAAATCATGTTTCTGAAGTTTAATACAATAATGCCACTTAGTCCTATTAGGAATAAGTGGCAGGTTTTACGTGTTAAACATAGGCGAAATTGTCAAAATCCTGCCAAATTGGCATCTCACTATTTTTGACTTCTACTTGCAAAAATCATGTTTCTGAAGCTTAAAATAATAATGCCAGTTATTCCTATTAGGAATAAGTGGCAGGTTTTACGTGTTAAACATAGGCGAAATTGTCAAAATCCTGCCAATTTGGCATCTCACTATTTTTGACTTCTACTTGCAGAAATCATGTTTCTGAAGTTTAATACAATAATGCCACGTATTCCTATTCGGAATAAGTGGCAGGTTTTACGTGTTAAACATAGGCGAAATTGTCAAAATCCTGCCAAATTGGCATATCACTATTTTTGACTTCTACTTGCAAAAATCATATTTCTAAATCTTGAAGAAATTCTGCCACATATTCCTAGAGAAGCCAGTAAAAGCCAAAAAAATGCAAAAGGCCAATTTGACAGAATTTTAAACACATAAATCCGAGAACTTGTTGAAACATGCATTTGCCCTTCGGGAATGAAGATGAGTGTGTGGAAGGCAATGGTGCCGTAGTCACTGTTTGTGCACAGCAAGCCTTTCTAACTTCAGTTTTAACTGCAACGTTGGAAAATGTTATTGCCCTTCGGGAATGAAGAGAGTTGATTTAGTTATTTCATGTTTTACCTTCTTAATGACAATTTAACGTCCGTGCCACATGGAGGTTTGATGCTGGATAACATAAAATCTTTACACGGCTCCCTTTACCAAGATGTCTGTTTTCTGTCATGATTGCATAGTTTTCCAAGCTGAATTTTTATTCTGCACAAATTTCAAAGTTGTGAAAAATGGCTGCACAATGTTTATGCGAGATGCCAGATAACGGATTTGGGCCAAGAACTTATTCCGGAAAGTTTCGTCAAATTTCATCTTGATTTACGCCGCCGACCAACACTATATGCCCAACAGGAATCACCACCTTAAGAGTATCTTTCGATTTCTATGGTTTAAGAATAACAAGGAAAATTGATTTTGAAGTCCAAAACTGAAGATTTTTCGAAAAATCAAATATTTCAACATTTCTACAGCTTCAGCAGCGCTGGTACATATTGTATCAAGTATTGTCCGTATTTGTAGTCCTAAGTGACATGCTATGCCCAACGGGGAGCTCTCTGTGGATTCTCTGCCTACGCACATCAACGACAATGTACTTTGAAAATTGCAACCACATTGTTTTGAACACGGATTTCTGTCAACTCATGCTACAGATCAGAAAACGGCTTTAAACACGCATTTTTGGGACAATTGCCGAGTGCTATTTTCCATGGTTTCCCGTTTTGTCTTTCTGCTTGACAGCAATAAGCGTCCAAGCAAAAATTTGCAGCAAATACCCAAACCAGCAGCTTAAACGTATTTTTTCATCATGAAGGCTTGCAGCTGATTACTTTCTAGTTTTGTGTGTGTTTTCTTTTTGTTAGCTAGTGTAATGTAGAGATGAGGACGAGCCGGACTTTTCCGGCTCGGCTCGGCTCGGCTTGCAAGAAAATGAGGTTGGCTCGGCTCGGCTCGGCTCGGCTCGCCAAGCTTGAAATTTGCTTGGAAGGTATTAAGAAAGCTAAAGAAAATTTAAAATTAGGATGCAAAATTGAAAACTAAAGCCCGGTTCACATTAGGCAATCTGCAGGCAATCTAGTTGCCGGCAATTTAGGAGCAATGACAATATTGCCAGCAATGCACTCGTTCACACTACATCACTAAGATGGCCGGCAATATAGCGGGAAATTTAAAATTATAGCCTAGTGGCAATCTGTACGCGCCTATATTTACATGTTTAATTGCCTCAAAGCTTGCTCGCTGTCCTAGCAGAGATTGCTGATTGACAGCCACAGCAATATTGCTGGCAATTTTTACACTGTTCACACTAGCAATAAATAGGCAATCTGCTGGCAATTATATTGCTGGCAATCATAGTGTCGGAATTTATTGCCTAGTGTGAACCGGGCTTAAAAACAGTCTACACTGATGGTCATTTTGTTTGAAGAAGTTCTTAAATATGACAAGGAAATTTGGTCGAATTCCTATTTTTGGTTTTTGTCGGCTCGGCTCGGAGTTTCAATTCTCCGGCTCGGCTCGGCTCGGAAGAAATTGCTGCCGGCTCGGCTCGGGAGCCGAGCCGCGAGCCAAAGTCCTCATCTCTAGTGTAATATAGGTTATCTCGTAGTAACACGAAAAGAATGAAATTTTCTTCATCCCCAGAAATAGCAGAAATAAAAGAAAAGCTAAAGAAAACTTTGTCCTACTCAAATAACGGTAAGGCTGAATAATACCCACATAATAATGTTGATATGTGTTTATATATAAGTATATATAATGTTTAGTAGTTTTAGCCAAGAATTTCCAAAAGTGGGGAAATTTAGAAAGAAACCGGAATATTTGCTCAACGTTCATGACACCTCGCGAAAGGGGTTGTTGCAAGCAATCCATTTTGCTTGGGTATGGAGGGAGTAAGGTTATATTGAGCTATCAGAAAGTTGATTCCAAACCGATCTTTAGATTCGTGTTCAGCAACCCCGAAAAGTCCTCCCCTGTGTATAATTTTTAAGCTAAATGGGAGACAATAAATCATACTTTCTGTCGAATCGAAATGAAATCGAATTTTGAGAAATCGAAAAGTTTTGCAATACTTGAACTTAGCTATGTCGACACATACCCAGAACAAATTTCAGCTCATTTAGTGGAGTTTTGTGGAGTCTGGGTTGGGGAAGGATTTCCTGAAACGGTCCCAATTTAGTTCTATGATCACTAAAAGTTTCCATTTTATGGTTTGCGAATTCGTCAGCAAGCTTTGGATTTCTCCAATACAATTTCCCCCCTTTTCTATACAATTAGGTGGCCTTATTAACTTACGGCAACCCCTTCCCACCCCCAAAAAAGGAAGAAACCTGAAACAAAAACAACAACAACAACAATTGGAAGGCTTAAGACATATTTCTACTGCCCTTTTGAAGTTTACTACTTCAAGAGCGCATAATTGCATTATACTGAAGAATCACTCTTAGAAAGACTCCTGTAGAAATTACAGGAATTCTTGTAGTTCTCACAAAAGTGCTCCTGGAGATGGACACATTTTTCTTGACCGCGACCGCCCCGCGAACGCAGTAGGGGAAGTGGCCCAAATATGGGCAAATCCGATTTAACCACATAGAGATAGCATGAAAAAGTTGCCTAATATGGGCACCGTGGTTCCTAATATGGGCCAAGTGGCCCAAATATGGGCACACGCTTTATCATAGCGGCAAGATCAAAGGAAATCAGATAAAACGTTAAAGCTGACGATTTCAAGTGCAAAATTACCTGTTTTGATGTTGTTACTGTCTAGTAACTGATAATTAACAATTATACTTCCTGCTAACTAATAATCATTGACTATTAATAACTATGATCCATTTACTCTTAATAACTAATAACTATTAACTATTAATAACTGCTATTAACTATTAATTAGTCATTATATGAATAATTAATGACCATAATCAATTAATGAATGATAATTATTAATTATTCGAAGCTTTTTAAAAGCAATTTTAGAATTAAAACGTGTTATGAGGTGTTCTTGTGTATCTTGTTCAAAAAGTCAGTTTTCTCACAAAATTTCTGTAAAATCCTCGTTAATTTAAATATATATTAATCACTATCGTGTATAAAAGTTTCAAGATAAAGGTTTACAATTTCTGTAATTACAAAATCGTTATTTGCATGTAAAAGGCCCATGTTTTACATGTAAAAAGCCTATTGCCCATATTTGGGCACCAGTACATTTTGGCCTGCCCATATTAGGGCTCAAAATGAAAAATGGCACCAAAAATAGTTGTCCTGCATAAAATTTTTTACAGAAAAGACATAAAGCTTTGATTTTTTTGCGAGTACAATCTACGAAGAATTATCTATAAATTGATATTAATTTTTCCAGGATTCGCCGAACTGAAGCCGAGAATCCTTCACATGAAAAATTTGGTGTATAGAGGCAAAAGTTTGCTTTTCGGAAATTCAAAAATGACAGTAATTAGAAAATAAATACTAATTAATTATAGAAAGCAAAGCTTGTGTTGCAATTTGCCAGGTACATTGTTAATTTAGAATAGAAGAAATTGCTAAAATTTTGTTTCCGAATTCGAAAGGAAACATGCACTGTACCTATCCGAAGTTGGAGTTGCCCATATTCGGCCCCTGCCCATATTCGGGCCACTTCCCCTAGTCATGACCGCGACCGCCCGCGACCGCGACCGCAGCCCGCATGCTAATTGTCTGATCGCAAAAGTTTGAGTTAGTGAGCTTTAAATCCGTGTAAAAAGTCCACTTTCTCGCATATTTAAGGTATGTATTTTCACTATTTTTCGATTCAACTGAAATTACAAAATGATTTGATTTTTGTAACGGTTATTTTTTCTGAAATTGCTTAATAAACAAACAAGCTCATTATTTTGAGGAAAACAAACGTTTTTTCCGATTTTCTTCAAAATTTTCTAGTTTAGACACTTATTTTTCTCAAATCAAATGATCAGACTCAAACCCCTGGAAAATAGCCCGCGGCAATTGTCCCAACGCGTGTGCAAAGCCGCTTTCTAATTAGTTGCATGAGTTCAGAGAAATTCGTGTTCAAGCAATCCAATTGCCATTTTTAAAATTTCACATTTTGTTGCTGAGCTTACTGGTTAGATAGAAATGCCAGATAGAGCTCTCCATTGGGATAGCATGAATTGTAGGAGTACAAATGTGGCCAATGCTTGACTTACCGACCTGTGTTCTTGAAGCTGTCAAAATCTGACAAAATTAGATTTTTCGAAAAATGGTCCTTTTTGACTCAAAAAGATTTTGGCGTTATCCCTGAAATCGTAAGGAGTCAAAGAATACTGGAAACAACAAAGTTGTAGGTACTGGTAAGAGCATTCGAATGACTTTAAGTTTGTAGGTGTAGGGTGACTAATTCCGCTGAACCCGCAAAATTAAAAAATTTTCTAAAATCAAATTAAACAGAATTAGAAATAAACAAATTTGAACAGATTTCAGTAAGGACTACCGTAAGGACTGACAGTTTGTACAGCTTGTCCACCCAACAGGCAAAGCATTTAATGCAGTAAAACAAAATGAAGAATAAATATAAAGCTAATCATTCGTCCAGAGGACCACTTATGGCAATGCAAATACGTAAAATATTTTGGAAAATTGAAAATTTTTGCTACAAATTGGCCCAAATTGAGAAGATTTGATGGAACGTACTATGTACCCTTAGCACACTCACTGCTTAAGTCAGACCCAAAACCTTTTGAGTAATGATTCTTGGATGGAGTACTTTTTGATCCACCCTTTACTTTTCTTTGACCCGCTCGGGATTTTTACCGAAATGTGTGCGGGGGGGGGGGGTAGCGCTGCACAACAAATTTTTGAGTCATGAAGGGGGTTTTTCTGCAGAAAGTATGCAAATTTATTCGTCTTCATGATCCACTCATCAAAAACAATGCAAATTCCTTCTGTTATAAGAATTTTTAAAAATAAAGATTTAAAAATTGACCGGAATTTTACTCGATCTGTAAAATTTGTGATGGCTAGGCTGCTTTCCGTCCGCTCACCGAAGCTAAGCAGATTCTAGTACAAGTAAAAACCAATCTCTTAGCGTCTGCTACATTATAATTTACGCAAAACTACTAACACGTAGACGTGTTAGAAGATTCTTACAAAAAATTATCAAAAATGCGACTTAAATTTTGAATTTTTACACATATAAGATTCCAAATACACTGCGTCCCGTCCGCTTCCACCTGGAATCTTACATGTGCGCTTGTCACACTCTCAGTTATTATGTACTCTTGGTTACTTACCGAGAAAGCAGTTTGACACATTCATGATTTCTGCAACATTTGGCTAAAGCTAGTAGGTATATACACACTTAAAATGCAAAAAAATTAGGCAAACCAAAGCACTTTTCTGTGAAGGTAAAAGTAAAAATCCGAAAGTCTAAAGACGTAACAAAACTTTCAACTCGAACCAGAGAGGATAAATGAAACAAAATTGCTGTTGCGCAGACTTTTCGAACTAAATGCTGAAAAGGTCAAGCGAAAGTGAAACAAGTTCGTCTCGCAAGAAAACAACCATGCAGATAGAATAATAATTATGGATCAGTCTCAAATCTACCGAAAATTTGTCGGAAGCGAAGAAAAGTAACTGGAATGAGATCTTATAAAGAAATAATGAAAAACGCCTGCCTGCAGTCCGAAACAGGAGAGAGCCAATGGGCGCGGTTGGCCCATTGGCTCTCTCCTGTTTCTGACTAAGGCTTTTGCCTTAGTGACTAAAGGCAGGCGTTTTTATTATTTCTTTATGATTAATGCCTTGAATCCTTCGGTTGATTCCCACTTCCCAACCAGTCTCACTTCCCATCCTCATAGCCTCACTTCCCAACCTTACAGTCTCACTTCCCAACCAATTTTGTAATGCCCGAAACTACAGTAATCTGACCCAGTAAGTAGAAGTAAAATTGATTTTCAGATGATGTGCATAGATTCTGAGGTCACGTGTTACATTAATCTAACCAATGAAATAGTGTACTGAATATAAGTATACTTTAGTGCATATCAATACACACTAATAAGGTTGTGTCACTTACAGTTAGAGTTATGGCCCAGTTTGGCCGTATTGATTTCGGAGTTTCTTCTAAGGGTAAACCCATAGTTTTTAAAAGAGAAACCGTTGCCAAGGTAAGAAATTTCCAAATCAAGACATTTTATGTAGTTTGGACTTCTGCAATGTCCAGGCCAAATACTTTCAAATAATACCAAAATGCCGTCTGAGTTGATTTTTACAGATGGTCAAAATGGAACAATAGAGGATGTTAACTAATTGGCTCTTTTTAGTAAACTCTTGCTAACACGATTTTTCAAATGGCCCATACAAAGATTTTATGTATTAATTTTTAATATGTATTAATGATATGTTTTATGTAATATATGTTGAATTTGTGGGAATGAATATGTTGCATGAAACCAATGAAATCTGGTTTAATATACTTTTTTAGATTTGTGCAACATTTGATTTAATTTGTTTCATATTTTTGTCAAACATTCAAAAAGTTAAAAAATTTGTTACCGTTTAGTACATAAAGTAGTAATGCTGTCTTCATATTTAGTAAACATTGTATTTGTTGAATTAATGTAACATATGACCTCAGTAATTGCCGTTTTGTTTTAATTTACAGTTTCAGAAAACTGTAGTTAGGTGTACTGCATAAGTGTTTGGGAAGTGAGACTGTAAGGTTGGGAAGTGAGACTGCTTGGTTGGGAAGTGAGACTGCTAGCTTGGGAAGTGAGACTGTAAGGTTGGGAAGTGAGACTGTAAGGTTGGGAAGTGAGACGAAAGGTTGGGAAGTGAGACGAAAGGTTGGGAAGTGAGACATAATCTATCCTTCGTGGATCCGCCTGCTGGCCTGCGTTTACCTCATTTTCTTGATGGAATGAGATCTTAGTTTATTTTCTAAATTTTTTAATGCAGAAAGAGCAGGGAGCGGAATGTTTTCATAACATTATCTATAATCTATGTTGGGATTGGGAAGGCGCTTAAGTTGGTAACGCTATCAACATGTGGTATAAGTGTAACGGATAGGGCTGACACATCGTCAACCTATCTGTTACTGCTGTGTGGCTACGTCAGTTAGTCACGTGATTACGTTTCGTAATCACACAGCAATCATCACGTGCTGTCTAGACTAGTTCTGTTGACAGGCTAGTCTAGCCAGTCAGTGTTATTCTTTCGTCGTGAGCGCCTGCATTTTAAAGTCTCTCCCCCTTATTATTCCTTGTATATATTGCTCGCCCCCTCGTAGCTCTCCCCGGAGCTACTGGTACGTTGGCCGACCGGCCCCCTGTGTCACTGTAAGTTATTGTATTGTGTTGTTTGTGTGTTTGTCTGAGGGTCATCCCTATATTTTATAATATCTTGTTATTATTATTATAACCAAGAGTACATAATACATAAGAGTATGACAAGCGTCATGCTCTATGTATTATCAGCTCGCTACATCCTCTGCACGCTATCGGCTTACCCCCCCCCCCTAAATCAGACCCCCCTTATCAAAGCAAATTCGAGCGCTATGCTTGCACGCTTTAGAACGAAAACACAACTAGTCAGTTGGTTCAACGTGCGTCTGTTGCATGTAAACATAGCGGGCGAATTTCTTTGACATTTTATGGGGGGGGGGTAGGCCGATAGCGCGCATCGGATGTAACAGCCTTATAATACATAGCGTATGCCTGCTGTCATACTCTTATGTATTATGTACTCTTGTTATAACTAA
>JASAND010031511.1:0-54779 GCA_030248195.1 Trissonchulus latispiculum | reverse complement strand
TTGTACTTCGTTCAGTTACGTATTGCTCCCCGCAATTTTGGTTGGGGGGGCAAACTTCGAAAATTTGGGGGTCGATCCCCGAAAAGTGATGGGGAGTACCCCCCCCCCCCCGAACCCCCCCAAAATTCGGACCTCAGAAAATTCAAAAAATGGCCTAAAAACGCAAAATTTTCTGTATTTTAACGCTTTTTTCGTCAAAACAAGGCTTGTTTTTATCGTTTTAGGCGTTTTTACACCGTTTTAAACCGATTTTAAGCCAAAATTTGAGAAAAAAATTTTCAAAAAATGACCATTTTTTAGCAAAATTTAGCTAACTTTTTGGCCCCAAAAAGTGCTGGGGGGGTTCGGGGGGGTAACCAAAAGTGGGGGGAAGGGATAGTCAAAAAATCTGGGGGGGGGGTAATGTGGGTCGAAAATTTGGGGGGGGTTAACCCCCCTACCCCCCCCCTAGGGAAACTATGCCCCTCCCCCCAAAACTGGGTCCAAACCAAGTAAATAATGCAAAATTTTTGAAAAATTTTTTTGCAATTTCTGAAAAGTTTTGAAAAAAGTTCGCAAAAATGGATGTAAATCAGCTGTAAACAGCTAAAGATGGTTATTTATAGCAATTAAAAGGTAATATACGCAATTATAATTCACAATCTGGCCTAATTTAGGCATATTTTAGCACAAATTTGTCAATTTTCAAGGCCTCTTTTCGCATACGAAAACTATTGACAGAAGCTTTTGAGTACGTTTAATCATAGTTTCCTTTGGGGAGGGGGTTGGGGGGGTACTCCCCCCCACAAAATTTTTGACCAATTTTACCCCCTCCCAGAATTCTGGGGCCCGAATTCTGGGGAGGGGGGTTGAGGGGGGGTACCCCCCATCACATTTCTTGGGTCGACCACCAACCGTCCAAGATTTACCCCCCCCCCCAAGACCCAAAGTTCCAGGGAAACTATGCTTTTAATGTATATACTGTACCAGTGTTTTTTTTTTCGCCGACGGCTTGTGTGTAACGTTACACACCTCTCCAAAAATTTTTGCTATTTTTCAGAAAAAAGTGTGTAACTACATAAAAATTCCTAATTTACTCGCGTTTTTCTTACTACATGAAGACTTTTATTGTAACAAATACATAATTTCTAATTTTTAAGAAGTATATAGGTTCTTTATAAGTGAAAATTGAAATCTCAAAAAATGTACTGCAAAAGTTGGTGAAGCTTTACCAAATCAGCTTGACAAAACTATGTAAATAAATTATATACAATGCTATGACCTGCATTCATAGGTATGTACATAGCTAGAAAATTAAAAAAGCGGCAACAGGATTTACGTTGGGCAGATTTGCCCAACGTAAATCAAAGTTTTTCTCGTAAGGCCTTCTATAGCACAAACCTGTTCTGAAATTTATCTGAACTAAGTGTATATATATAATATAGTGAATAAATGAATGAACAAATATGTCTTTACTAACTAATCGTGGATTGGTAAGTCCAGATAAAGCAAATCCTTGGGCAACACCAAAATTAAATGTAAGACAATGTATAGAAGGGGGGTCTGTGTGAACAAATCAATGCTCATTCGAAAAAGTTCCGACTATTAGGCAAAATTCGTCCAAAATTTTTGTGTAATGTTACACAGTCGCCAAAAATTTTTTGCTATTTTCCAGAAAAAAGTGTGTAATTACACGCGTTTTTGAGCAAAAAAAAAACACTGTACTGTACATCGAAAAAGGAGCATTTTTAGCTAAAAAAACTTGGGTACAGTTTAGGGGGGTTGGTGGGGGTTTCGGGACCAGATTTCGGGTTTTGGTGGGGTCCCCCGAGCCAAATTTGGACCTTCTACTCCCCCCCCACAACCCAAACAGGTGGTACACCTATGACGAAACCCCCCAGAGGTTATATATTATTTTTATATCTTATTTTTGTTGCGTACTACAAGAATATATATGGTTTGATACTCGATATACAAAAGTATCTTTTATGGCGCCTACCAAACACCCATTTGAAACGTATATCCGTGATAGGTACGTAAACTCGTATATAAACTTATATACATATATATACGTATATATTAGATATAATACGTATAGATGCACCGGGGCCGCCACTACTGGGGCCGGGGCCGGGACCTCATCGTGGCCCCGGCCGGGGCCGGGGCCTGGAAATTGGGGGCCCAAATCGAAAATTTTCAAAAATTTTCTGGAAACTTTAAATTTTGCAATAATTTTTGATCTATAGCCGGGGCCTGGAAATTGGGGGCCCAAATCGAAAATTTTCAAAAATTTTCTGGAAACTTTAAATTTTGCAATAATTTTTGATCTATAGTCAGGGAGGGGGGAAACATGCCGGAAAAGAGGAAACATGCCGGAAAAAAGGGGGAAAAACATGGTCGCCTACTCCCCAACCATAGCAGCCGCAGCTGCCTAGTATAGCCCATTAGAAAGAGCAAGTCTTAAACTATACCATGCAGTACCAGATTGGTTTCTGAGTTCGATTCTGTAAGAACAGTACATGACCAAAGTTGACCTCCCAAAATGGGCCAAAATGCTAAGGATTTTCGAAAGTTTGCAAGTATCATAGGGGTCGCGGCAGCGACCCCTATAATATGTGTCAAAAGTCCCTGGAGACACCGTAAAATAAGCTGCGCAGAGGCTGCGCAAAATCCTGCGCAGACCCTGCGCAGATTTCATGCGCAAATTGTAGAGCACATCGAGTTTAGTATGTGTGCGAAGTTTCAGCCCCGTATCACTTTCCGTTAAAAAAAGTTGCGCCCCGGACCGGTTATGGCGGCGATGTTTTTTTTTTTTCCGGTTTCTCCTATTTAATGGTCGTATTGTCCTGACTTTCCGCCTCTTTCACGTAATCTGCAGCGGAGGCCGGACCTAAAGGGGTATAGGGTCTGGTAGTACCCCATGCGCCATTTAAGAATCGCTACTTTTTTTTGCGCCGCAGGTGCGCCACAGCGCCGCAGCGGCGCCGCAAAGTCGGCTCAGAGCGAAAAGTGACCATTTTTGTGGTCGCTGCGCAGCTCGAACGTTAAGAGCTGGAGCCGATTTCTTTTTATATTCAGAAACTACATATATTGAACTAACTAAATAGCTAAGTCTCGTTTCTCTATCACTTCCCATGCGACCACAGTGGCCGGTCAAAAATGGTGAAAATTCGAAAAATGAAAAATCGAAATTTTTCGCTGTGTATTCAACTTAGAAAGCTCGATTCTTTCATACAAAGGTTTTCTGGCACGGCGAATTGATTCCCGTAAGCAGTTTTGCCGTCGGACCCACCCATATTGCTGGGCTGGTTCCACTTTGCTGTCGGGAGGGTCAAGTCGGTACCGACTTCCAAGAACACCATATAGGACTGTGCATAGCCTCTCAAAACTTTGTCCATAGGGGTTTTCTGGTGCGCCCAGCTCATTTCCGGTGTCCGTTTTGCCGTCCGACCCACCCATTTTGCTGGGCTGGTTCCACTTTGCTGTCGGGAGGGTCAAGTCGGTACCGACTTACAAGAACACCATATAGGACTGTGCATAGCCTCTCAAAACTTTGTCCATAGGGGTTTTCTGGTGCGCCCAGCTGATTCCCGGAGTCCGTTTTGCCGTCCGACCCACCCATTTTGCTGGACTGGCTCCACTTTGCCGTTTGAAGGGTAAATCGGGTAGGCGGTCAAGTGGTCAAAAATAAAATTTTTCAAAAGTGGTCAAATTTGGTACCAAATGAAAGCCCTAAGTGAGCTGAACAACTTTTGTCATAGAATTGCATGCTCAAAGTGGCTGTAGAGGCCTGTGGTGGGGTGGGGTGGGGACTTAGGCGATTTTGTGTCAAAAATTAAAATTTTCAAAAGTGGTCAAATTTGGTACCAAATGAAAGCCCGCATCGAACTGAGCAACTTTTGTCATAGAAGTGCGTACCTAAAGTGGCTGTAGAGGGCTGTGGTGGGGTGGGGTGGGGACTTAGGCGATTTTGGGTCAAAAATTAAAATTTGCAAAAGTGGTCAAATTTGGTACCAAATGAAAGCCCTAAGTGAGCTGAACAACTTTTGTCATAGAATTGCATGCTCAAAGTGGCTGTAGAGGCCTGTGGTGGGGTGGGGTGGGGACTTAGGCGATTTTGTGTCAAAAATTAAAATTTTCAAAAGTGGTCAAATTTGGTACCAAATGAAAGCCCGCATCGAACTGAGCAACTTTTGTCATAGAAGTGCGTACCTAAAGTGGCTGTAGAGGGCTGTGGTGGGGTGGGGTGGGGACTTAGGCGATTTTGGGTCAAAAATTAAAATTTTCAAAAGTGGTCAAATTTGGTACCAAATGAAAGCCCGCATCGAACTGAGCAACTTTTGTCATAGAAGTGCGTACCTAAAGTGGCTGTAGAGGGCTGTGGTGGGGTGGGGTGGGGACTTAGGCGATTTTGGGTCAAAAATTAAAATTTTCAAAAGTGGTCAAATTTCGAGTCAAATGAAGGCCCTCATCGAACTGAGCAACTTTCGCCATAGAACCACCCACCCAAACTTGCTGTGTCGGATTTATATACTTGCTTTCTCAACCGGAATTTAAACGACAGACATAGGCCCAACACACATATTATCCCCTTTTGTGCGGAGCATTTTTGTTACTTGTATATATATATCTAACCAACCATGCAGCTTTGGCTACTATAAATTTGCATGCGGGCATAATTCGACTTGCTCTATCACATGGCAATAGTGATTTTCCCCTACGTACACCCAGTAAAAAAATTGACCATGTTTTTCCCCCACATAGGGTTCACTAGAGCGGGGAAAAACATGGTGACCAAATTTTAAAATTTTTGCGTATGCTTCAGGAAGGCGTATCTGATGCTTCTATTATGTAGGGGCGCGGTAGCGCCCGTACATAATATGGGTATAAAGGCGTCTGCGCGGCCCCCTGGAGACCGTGTTGGCCTGGCGCCAGCTAATTAGAGGTCCCTGGCTTACTTCTAGGCCAAAATTTATGGGGGTGGCGATATGGGGGGGGGGCTCGACGAAGCCCCCCCATCGATGGGGGGGCTCAGCGAAAATGAGGGGCATATTTTTTGACAAATTTTTAGTTTTTTTTGCGTAAAAAATGCTAAAAATCGCTAAAAATAACTAATTTTGGGTGTTTTTTAAGCTAAAATAGTGGAAATTTAGGTAAAAATCCGGCGAAGCCGGAAAAATTTTTGAAAATTTTGGCTAAAAATGGCAAAAAATGGCAATTTTTGGGGTTATGGGGGGGGGAGGTCGGAATTTATGGGGGGGGGGCTCCTCGAATGGGGGGAGAGGTCGCCGAATGGGGGGGGGGGGCCCCACCCCTCCCCACAGTAGAAGTAAGCCAGGGTCCGGGAGTGGTAAAAAGGTTACCATCGTAAACAACTCGAGTAGTACTACAAGTACCACCATACTTTTGGTTCGAATTCGAAACTTCGAATTTTTGCACTAGGCGATAGTTACCGTGCGTTTGTTTTTTTCTCGGTTAATAACGCTAATTGGAAGTGCATTTTCTAGCGAAGGTTGGAACGATGTGGGCATTTTGGTCCAATGCTACTATGATATGTTGGTAGACAGTATCCCCCCATGCTACCAAACGAAGGTCATTTTGGCACTCGGCCAACTTTGGCTCTGTGCCAAAGTCCCAAAGTCGGACTTTCGCTATTTTTCGCAAATTTTGGTCACACTTTTCTAGAACTGGGCAGAAGCTGGAGAGGTCTAGTATCTTTTGTTGAAAATTACCAGTAGGGGTGCATAAAGTAACGAGGGGGATTTTTTAATTTTGCTCCCTAGCTTTCAGGAGATGGGCTCAAACTTTGCATTTTTTGGCCTGTTTGGGTGAAAAGTTGGCCCCACTCTTACTCTTAAAAGTCCCACTTTTACTAGAAATGGCCTTAAGGTCACCAGAAATGGCGTTTTTCGGTCTTGGGGTGGTGCCCATATATAGTAAACCGGGATCGCTGAAAACGATGAGCATACTGCCGATACCGCCCGAAGTGACCACTTGTCAGCATGGCTCCCATGGTTCCTCGCCCAGGGTCAAAATAGGGAAAACTCACTATAAACAGCATTTTTCGGCGTTTTGGTTCGGGGCATACATAGTAAATCGACTACGCTCGTTTCAATGGGCATATCGCCGATTCCGACGGAAGTGACCACTGGTCACTACAGCCTATGGGGCCTATTGACCACTGGTCAAACGGCCTAAAACTGCGTTTTTCGGCGTTTTGGTAGGGGGCATATATAGTAAATCGACTACGCTCGTTTCAATGGTCATATCGCCGAAACCGACGGAAGTGACCACTGGTCACTACAGCCTATGGGGCCTATTGACTACTGGTCGAACAGCCTAAAACAGCGTTTTTCGGCGTTTTGGTTGAGGGCATTTATAGTAAATCGACTACGCTCGTTCCAATGAGCATATTGCCGAAACCGATGGAAGTGACCAGTGGTCACTATGGCCTATGGGGCCATATTGACCACTGGTCAAATGGCCTAAAACAGCGTTTTTCGGCGTTTTGGTTGGGGACATTTGACTACGCTCGTTCCAATGAGCATATTGCCGAAACCGAAGGAAGTTACCAGTGGTCTTGCTTGACCAGTGGTCAAACCCCTTAAAACAGCGTTTTTCGGCGTTTTGGTCGGGGGCATAAATAGTAAATCGACTGCGCTCGTTTCAATGGGCATATTGCCGAAATGGAGGGAAGTGACCAGTGGTCACTACGGCCTACGGGGCCTATAGACCAGTGGTGTTTGGAGAGGCGAAAAAGTTTTATCTGTATATATACCACCCACAAACAGAGGTTGCAGCGGCCGAAGCTTGGGGCGGAGGTGAGAATTCAGTGGTGCTATATGTTTTTTTACTTTTTAAATCAAACCCAAACTGCTCCTTGCACACGCAGGAGAAGAAGCAGTTTATCCACCACCCGGTCAGCTACCACACAAAAAGTGCTTCGCAGAGCTCCGCAGTACGTACAGTACCATATACCTTAGTGAACCAATTGTTAAGAGATATATGTAAACCACGGCAATTATATATAGGATTAACTACTTAGTATACAAGATCTCTTCTGTATTACATACAAACAGACTAATATTGAATACCTGTACTATATAATTTCTAAAAATTAGAGCTACAAATTAGGTAGTTGGTACGTACGCACTTGCAAAGCCCCCGCAATTTTTTTTATTATATTTGTCATGCGGAACCGCAGTGGAGCATATGCTGTGATAGGCGGCCCCACCCCCATGTGGCTCGAGCCACGTTCATAGGAATAGGGTGACCCCCACAGCATATCCTCCACACAAGTACAGCAAGTAGAAGCATACCGTTCAGCTGTGACAAGGGAACGAAATCGGGTGCAATAAGGACATTTTGTCCCTTCTGTGCACCCAAATAAAAATCTAGTTAATTACGATTTGAGTGAATTTCCTTTGAGAAATTTATTTAAATCCATAGTATCAATTTTCTCAATAAACTTTTTACTGCAATCAACAGTTTGCACCTCTTCTGGAAGTTCATTCCAAATTGAAACATCCCTATTCGAAAAGAAAGAGGCGAATTTTTGTGTACGACAAAAGAACTGAGCTAGTTTTAGACCATGTGAGTTTCTTGTACCAGTATCATTTGAATATTTAAAAAATTCATCAAACGGTAAATCTATTAATTGATGTACAATTTGATGAGTAAGTTTCAAATCAGCCCTCAATCTTCTAAGTTCAAGGGAGTGTAATTCGAGAAATTTCAAACGCTCCTTATAAGTTAAGTTGCTAACTGCAGGAATTTTCCTAGTATACAATCTCTGAACAGATTCAATTTTATCAATAAGAGTTATCAACTTCGGATTCCAAACAGGACTTGCATATTCAAGATGAGGTCTTACATATGTTTTATACATCTGAACTAAAAATTTAGTGTCTCTACATTTAAAATTTCTAAATAAAGCAGACACTACTTTTCTTGCTTTACCTATAATCTTTTCACAGTGATCATTAAACTTCAAGTCAGAATTGAGCCAAACTCCTAAATCTTTAATTTGAGTCGCCTCAACAATCGCATTTCCATTCATGGTTATGTTGATAGGCGTTGGAGGTGTGCCCAAAACAAATAATAAACATTTAGGAACTGAAAACTGTAATTGAGCAATGCCTCCCCATTTATATATTGATATAAATCAGTTTTCTGCTCTATCTACGGCACTGTTCAAGCTCCTTGTATCCATTACCGCATTGCTGGAAAGGGATCCTTTAAAATGACAGAAGGACAAGAAATAAAAATGCTCCTCCGGAGCATGAAAAAAGTAATATGGGTGATGGTGAGGTTGTAAAATCAAAAGAGGACTAGTCTTTAAAATGCTTAATATGGGGACTAGGTTCAAAAATAGAAGACAGGGTTGGGCGAGACCGAGATTTCACCGAGACCGAGACCAGGGTACCGAGACCGAGACTGGCCAAGTCTCGGCTTTTGGGCGAGACCGAGACCGAGACTGGCAATTTCAAGCTTAAATTTAATTTCTTCCAGTTTTTGAGGCTTAGGAACAGTATTAGGGGCTTTAATACATGAACATACGGTTTCCGCACCCCGTCAGTTAATTTTCTTTGCATTAACTTAAAATTTTCGCTGAAATTTAATGTTTTCAATAAATTTTTGGTCTCGGTCCGAGACCGAGACTTTTGGGTGAGCGAGACCGAGACCGAGACTGGCCAAGTCTCGGCTTTTGGGCGAGACCGAGACTCAGAAGAGGACTAGGTTGTGAGCGAATTAATATGGGCACAGCTTCGCCGAACAACCCATATTCGCGGGATTTCACGCTTCGTCTTAGCTTTTGTCGCATACAGAGCTATCAGTGTCAGTCAGTAATAAGAAATTTAAGAAGTTGAATACTCGTTGAATATATTTAGTTGTTTGCATACACTGTTAGACTTGCTAGGAATATACTTAAATTATCATGATGTGGTCGTGTTGAACTGCAGCAAGCAACGAGAGGAGATCTAAGGATATCATGCTAAATCTATTGGTTTAAGCAGGAAGGAAATACAAGATCAGAGTCCTAAAATTATTCTTGAGATATAAATGGATAAAATGCACTGGTTAGTATAAAGAGTTTCTCAAAGAAAAAGTTTGCTAAAATAAAAGTTCCGTTACGCTCGAATACATATATACGTAGCAGTAGAGATTGTTTATGCACTATAAACTGAATGTAGCTGGATGGATATCAGGGTTTTTTTTGAAAATCGGACCTGCGTAATTTTTGTTTTCGAGTGCGTATTTTTAATTTCGACTGCGTAAAATTACAAAAATTGCTTCTCAACGTTATAAAAGCTATAAACGCATTTAGCGTCGAATTAATGCTGTTTTTTAAGAGTTTTAAACAACGTTAAGAATCTTAGCTCGAGTTTAAATTGCGTGCTCTCTCTGTGGTGTAAGAGTATGAATGAATAGGTAGACGAAAAATATATAGATACGCAGGGGGTCTAGGGGGCGCAGCCCCCCAGAAGTTAAGGAAAATCTTAAATTTCGGAGTAAACTTGCTCTTAAAACTTGGACTTCTTCGCCTTGAACAGTTTAATAGTTAAGCCAATATTTGGTTAGACAAATAGAGTTACTGTTCCATTGATTGAACAAACACATATATATATAAGATTTTAATTTATATATATACTATATCAAATCAAATAGAAAGAAAAGCATCGCATGGTACACCGTGGGCTTAGGCAGAAAGTATAACTGTAGACGGAAGGAGGATCGAAGAGAAATGCGGGGGGTCTGGGGGGCGGAAGCCCCCCAGAAGAAGCCAAAGCCCAAACTACGGTAAATTGTCTCAAGAAATTAATTTAGAGCACTCTAGAAATTCCTACTACCGAATTTTTCGGCTGCGTATTTTGGTGCGTATTTTTGTTTTTGACTGCGTATTTTTAAGCTCGACTGCGTAAATACGCAGTATTTTACGCAAAAAAAAACCGTGATGGATATGCATAATGATTTACGTTTATAAACCGCGAATATGGGTTGTTCGGCGAAGCTGTGCCCATATTAATTCGCTCACAACCTAGTCCTCTTCTATTTTTGAACCTAGCCCCCATATTAAGCATTTTAAAGACTAGTCCTCTTTTGATTTTACATCCTCACCATCACCCATATTACTTTTTTCATGCTCCAGAGGAGCATTTTTATTTCTTGTGAAGTAATTTTGACATTAGACATTGTATTTAAACTCGAAAACTGGATTGCCAACATGTTTCCAAGTCCAAAATAAGGTAAATAATGAGTCAGAAAGCCCATAATACAGTTAAAAATGTGTATTTCTCGCAGTGATAAACACTTCAAGCCAAAAATTTGCACATTTCAGAAAAATGTTTGCTAAAATTTACCCTAAAAATACCCAATTTTTTGCCGTTTTTGACTGCCCCCCCCAGTTGGGGGGGGGATGTCCCCCCAAAAAGTTCTGGGGGAGTTGAGAAAATGGCTGGGGGGGCCCAAACCCCCCCCCGCCTTACACCTATGCTCATAACTTACTGTTTGAGTGCTAATATGGTTATATAATTCATAGCGTTTTATGATTTTAGCTCTTTAATTTTACGGTGTGTTTGCGCAGTCGCTATTGCTGGCTATACTGTTTGCTAAATTTATCGAATTCAGAATGTCTGACGTAAGTTAGTATATATGCGTTAGCAAATCTGTGATTGTAAGCATTGGTTAATTTTCTCCGCTCCAGTCATCTATATTTTTCCCTGTGATATATAAGTGCGTACACTCCTTTACTTGCATTTTGTTCACGCTGTCTACGTAATATATATATATATATATATAATATATATATATACGTATTACGTAGATATATATTCATACGCTGCCTAAATTTAAAACCATTAGCGGTTAGAGTTTTAAACTTCTTGGGTAGCGGACGGAACCATCAACAGAAAAAATTTTTACCCCGGAAATTAGTGTCCCGATACTTGAATTTGTTTTCTAATAAATTTTCTGGAAGAACTCACAACCATTAGCCATGGGGGGAAACCCACTTTTTCGGATTTTAGCTGGAACTGTTTTGTTATAAGGGCTAGCTGAGAACTTAATATATATACCATCGTACTTGGCGTACTTAGAACTTTCTTCTAAGCCCATTTGCACTTCCCTAGGTTGTACCGTTAGGCCGGTATAATGCAAAAAGTAGCGGGGGAAAAACCCAATGGGGGACCCAAATGGGGGGAAAATAAACCCACCCCTCACAGGTCTTAAAAATTGTCGTAGCGCGATTCTGACACTTCCTGTGTAAAATTCAACTCTTTTTTAGTTAGTATGAATCAAAAAATCCGACCTAGGTATGTAGCTTTTTTGAGATCTCATGTGCCATTGAAAATGCAGCATCAAATGGACAGGTTTCATAAAGTTTAACACATAAACATAGGGCAATTTTTGAAAAATGCTAAAAACGCTGCAATTTGATAAAACTTATTATTCTAACGTGTAGAGAATGGTTTTTGACGTACGTACATTTGACGCAGCGTCCTCGATAATACCGTACTATAGCCACGAATTGTTTCCCTGTTGAGTTGGTAAAAAAATTTTCAAAAAATTTGGGTGGGTTTTTCCCCCCAAAGTGGGTTTTTCCCGCCACGTTTGGCAATGTGCCAGACTAACGGAGCATCGGATCGGTCTAATTTTTGCTGTGTGCAAAGACGAAGAGTTGCCATCATTGCAGATACTTGCAAAGCTTTTCTAGCCCAACCCAGTCAAAAGTTACATCGGTCCAAACTTTTGGCATTTTTGGAAGGGTGCACCAAAAAGTAGGTGTCATTTTCAAAATGTCAAAAAATGAGCAGGAGTGAACCAAATGACTTGATCTTTGCACACATAGGTTAGAAAGAGTCGCGCTTTCTGCTGCTGGTGTGTTTTGGAGCGCCTAGCTCCAACCAGTGACCCAGGAGGCGGGTGGGTTTTTTGCCCCCAAAAAGGGGATGGGTTTTTCACCCCATGGCTATAGATATATATAGTCAAGCGGGAAAAAACCCACTTTTCAGATTTTTGGCCAGAACTTTTTACTGGTTTGAGATATTGAAATACTGACTATACAGGCTGCTAGGCCTAGTCGTAAGTTTTCTTATGAGCTATAGAACACCTCTCTAGGGTGCACCGTTAGTGAGAAAAAATGTCCCAAACTGGCGGGAAAAAACCAGCCCCGAAAATTTTTTGGCAAGTTGCCAGGAGCATTTCTAACCGTTCCAAATGAAAGAGCGGGTTGTTTTTAGTACAACTGCATCAAAATATATTAGTTTTTGTTGAAAAATTGAGGTCATAGTGACTTTTGAAAATTTGGTATGTTTAACACATATATCATAGGGGTCGCGGTAGCGAATGACCGTGTAAAACAAGGCTGTGCAGCAGCTGCGCAGATTCCTGCGCAGATTATGTGCGCAAAAAATTGTACGTGTCGAGTTTAGTATATTTGCCAAGTTTCATCCCCGTACCGCTTTCCGTTAAAAAATTGCGCCAAAAATCGCTTACGAAAATTGTGTTTTTTCTTTTTTTCCGGTTTCTCGCTTTTGATGTCTCATAAGGGCATAAGGGGGTTTTGTAGCTTGAATAACTACAGATAGAAAAATTTTTGCCTATGAAACCCATATATATTCTTGTAGTACAAATCGAAAATAAGAAAATAAGCTAGTTTTTATGCCTCCCGGAGTCGGAAAAAATTTTTGGCTGGGGGCCAAAGTCGGCCAAAACGCTAAAATGGCCAAAAAGTAGGCTTCAAAGGCGCCTTAATAAGTCAGACTAGGCTATATATGGGGCAATACTGACTATGTGGTTAAACAGTACACATATCGGGGTCGTTCAAATGCTATATGATTTTCCGTCTCTGTGCGTAATTTTTCGGTACTGGCCGGCCAAAGTTGGTGAATTTTGGGTCGAACTTTGAACTTAATTTTTTCGCTTATTTTGCTACGTGGGTGGCTCAAATTTTGCATGCATAGGTTTTTTGGGACGGAGAATCGATTCCCGCTATCAGTTTTGCTGCCCGAGTAACCCAAGTTGCTGGGTTGGTTCCACTTGACCGTCTGAGGGGTCAGGTCGGTAACTGCTTCCCGGAGGTCCATAGTAGGCTTTACAAAGCCTCTCCAAACTTTGTCTATAGGGGTTTTCTGGTGCGCCCAGCTCATTCCCGGTGTCCGTTTTGCCGTCTGACCCACCCATCTTGCTGTGCTGGTTCCACTTTGCCATCTGGAGGGTCAGGTCGGTGGGAGGTCATGGGGTCAAAAATGAAATTTTTCAAAAGTGGTCAAATTTGGTACCAAATGAAAGCCCTGAGCGAGCTGAGCAACTTTTGTCATAGAACTGCATGCTCAACGTGGCTGTAGAGTGCTATGGTGGGTGGGGTGGGGACTTACGCGATTTTCGGTCAAAAATGAAATTTTTCAAAAGTGGTCAAATTTGGTACCAAATGAAAGCCCTAAGCGAGCTGAGCAACTTTTATCATAGAACTGCATGCTCAAAGTGGCTGTAGAGTGCTGTGGTGTGGTGGGGAGGGGACTTAGGCGATTTTCGGTCAAAAATGAAATTTTTCAAAAGTGGTCAAATTTGGTACCAAATGAAAGCCCTGAGCGAGCTGAGCAACTTTTGTCATAGAACTGCATGCTCAAAGTGGCTGTGGAGTGCTGTGGTGGGGTGGGGTGGGGACTTAGGCGATTTTCGGTCAAAAATAAAATTTTTCAAAAGTGGTCAAATTTTATACCAAATGAAAGCCCTAAGCGAGCTGAGCAACTTTTGTCATAGAACTGCATGCTCAAAGTGGCTGTAGAGTGCTGTGGTGGGGTGGGGTGGGGACTTAGGCGATTTTCGGTCAAAAATGAAATTTTTCAAAAGTGGTCAAATTTGGTACCAAATGAAAGCCCTAAGCGAGCTGAGCAACTTTTGTCATAGAACTGCATGCTCAAAGTGGCTGTAGAGTGCTGTGGTGGGGTGGGGTGGGGGCTTAATTAAGCGATTTTCGGTCAAAAATGAAATTTTTCAAAAGTGGTCAAGTTTGGTGCCAAATGAAAGCCCTAAGCGAGCTGATCAACTTTTGTCATAGAACTGCGTGCTCAAAGTGGCTGTAGAGTGCTGTGGTGGGGTGGGGACTTAGGCGATTTTCGGTCAAAAATGAAGTTTTTTAAGAGTGGGCAAATTTGGTACCAAATGAAAGCCCTAAGCGAGCTGAGCAACTTTTGTCATAGAACTGCATGCTCAAAGTGGTTGTGGAGTGCTGTGGTTGGCTTGCTTGCTACTGTTGAAAGATATATATATATATATATATCTATACATACCTCTGGGTTTATTTTACTGGGGAGGGCGGGGGGCGCCCCCCCCCCCACTTTTCGGGTTCCCCCCACTCGAGCACCTCCCCCCCACTCGTTCCCCCCCCACTTTTTGGGCTTCCCCCCCCACTAACTATAGGGTGCCCAGAAAATGTCAAATTTTTAGGATTTTTGGTCAAAATTTTCAAAATTTTTCCGGCTAGCATTTTTCGCGCATTTTATTCCCCCCCACTTTTCGACCTCCCCCCCCCCACTCGTGGGGGGGGGCTCCCCTCCCCACTCTCCCCCCCCCACTTTTTTTCGCCTAAAGTAAACCCAGTACCTTCAGGAGCATACATATATATATAAAATAATAGAAAACAAGAACAAAAAGTGCTCCTTCGTCGCTTGTAAAATACATATGAGTCTTCGTAGGCAGGTTGTACATAAGCAAAAACTAGCCTGTAAAATACATATGAGTTCCGTAGGGAGGTTGTAAGTTAAGGAAAACAAGTTGCAACCGCTTAACATATGAGCCTGTCCTACAACGAGGCTCATATTGGCGTCACAGTGCATTCCACATTAAAGCCTCATTAAAGAACCTCAGCTTCATCCTCATTACGGAAAAATGAATAGACGTTGTGGCCCAGAAGAAATGGACTGAAGTGAACTACGACTGCTCGAGCTGAACTGTACATGCAACCTGATGTTTCCTGAAACACTATGGCACACCTCTAATGCATTCTCGAAAACAACTTTCACATTATACACACGCAGAATGCGTTCCCACTTGGCTGTGAGTCAGAGCGCCTCATGGCGTACCGTATTGAGCATATGCACACTGTAATGACTGATCAACATTATATGAAGGATAATTTGTAATGAAAAGCTTTAGTATGTATTTATATAAAAGTAAAATATATATCTGCAAATTATTCGTATTATGACATACGCCAATATATATGAGCCTCGTTGTAGGACAGGCTCATATGTTAAGCGGTTGCAACTTGTTTTCCTTAACTTACAACCTCCCTACGGAACTCATATGTATTTTACAGGCTAGTTTTTGCTTATGTACAACCTGCCTACGAAGACTCATATGTATTTTACAAGCGACGAAGGAGCACTTTTTGTTCTTGTAAACATAGGCAAATTTTGGAAATTTTTTAAAATTGTTTATTTTCGGCAGTTTAAGCATTCTATAGTATAGAAAACGTGTTTTTCTTGTATTTAGAGCCAAACTAGACCCATTTTAAGGCAAAAATAAGCATTTTTGGCCAGATTGAAATTTTGGCTTGAAATGGCACCATGTCCGATTTTAACCCCCTGGACCTCCCATAACAGATCGAACCCAGGTAAAACCTGTACCAATTTAATCTATAGGCTCTATTAAACAAATGTATGTATTCGTTTGACCTTTCCTGCTAATGCTTAGAAAAATTTTCAATTTTGAAAAGTGGGTTTTTTCCGCATGTGGGTTTTTTCCCGCCAACTCTAGGTCACCCCCAGGTCGCACCGGATGGGTTAGAGCAGTGTTGCATATATCATCATGATGCGCAACAGATGCCCTACACAAACATACAATCCGCTTCGGTCTAAGCTAAGTCTTTCCAGTAGTTCAGGGTGGCCATGCAAAGTTTGCCAAATTTCGGTACTTGGACGGACCAAAATTTTCGAAAATTTCAAAGTCCCAAAAAATTTGCTGGGAAGCAGTGGGAGCGACAATAATACACCCTCCAGGGTTATTTTGGATGCTCTTCAAGATAGGCTATTAAAATCCTAGATAGCTCATACCGGTAAGCCCACACTGGGGGTGGGTTTTTCCGGCATTGGCGAGTGGGTTTTTTCCCGCTTGACTATATATATATATATATATATATATATATTTATATATATATATGTATATATATGTATATATATATATATATATATATATATATATATATATATATATATCATAGGGGGTCGCGGCAGCGACCCCTATAATATGTGTGAAAAGTGGCTGGAGACAGTGTAAAATAAGCTGCGCAGAAGCTGCGCAAAATCCTGCGCAGATCCTGCGCAGATTTCATGCGCACATTGTAGAGCACATCGAGTTTAGTATATCTGTGAAGTTTCAGCCCCTTTACCGTTAAAAAGTTGCGCCCCGGACCGGTTATGGCGGCGATGTTTTTTTTCCGGTTTCTCCTATTTGATGGTTGTATTGTACATAATGTTCGCCGCTTTCACGTGATCTGCAGCGGTGGGCCAACCTAAAGGGCTATGGGGTCTAGTAGTACCCTCTAAAGAATTTAAGAATCACAACTTTTTTTTGCGCCGCCGCGCCAGCGCCGCAGTGGCGCCACAAAGTCGGCTCATAGCGAAAAGTGACCATTTTTGTGGTCGTCGCTCAGGTCGAACGTTACTCGCTGGAGCTGATTTCTTTTTATGTTCAGAAATTACATATATTGAACTAACTAACGGTCTAGGTTGCGTTTCTCTATCACTTCCCTAGCGACCACAGTGGCCCGTCAAAAATGGCGAAAATTCGAAAAATGAAAAATCGAAATTTCTCGCTATCTATTCAACTTTGAAAGCTCAAATCTTCCATACAAGGGTTTTCTGGCACGGAGAATCGATTCCCGCAGTCAGTTTCACCGTCAGACCCACCCATCTTGCTGGGCTGGTTCCACTTTGCCGTCTGGAGGGTCCGGTCGGTACCGACTTCCGGGAACACCATATAGGACTGTACATAGCCTCTCAAAACTTTGTCTGTAGTGATTTTCTGGTGTGCCCAGCTCATTCCCGGTATCCGTTTTGCCGTCCGACGTGTCTATATTGCTGGGCTGGTTCTACTTTGCCGTCGGGAGGGTCAAGTCGGAAACCGCTTCCTGGAGGTCCATAGTAGGCTCTACCTGGCCTCTCAAAACTTTGTCTATAGGGGTTTTCTGGTGCGCCCAGCTCATTCCCGGTGTCCGTTTAGCCGTCTGACCCACCCATCTTGCTGTGCTGGTTCCACTTTGCCGTCTGGAGGGTCCGGTCGGTACCGACTTCCGGGAACACCATATAGGACTGTACATAGCCTCTCAAAACATTGTCTATAGGGGTTTTCTGGTGCGCCCAGCTCATTCCACGCATCCGTTTTGCCGTCTGACCCACCCATCTTGCTGTGCTGGTTCCACTTTGCCATCTGGAGGGTCAGGTCGGTGGGAGGCCATGTAGTCAAAAATGAAAATTTTCAAAAGTGGTCAAATTTGGTATCAAATGAAAGCGCTAAGCGAGCTGAGCAACTTTTGTCATAGAACTGCATGCTCAAAGTGGCTGTAGAGTGCTGTGGTGGGGTGGGGTGAGGACTTAGGAGATTTTCGGTCAAAAATGAAATTTTTCAAAAGTGGTCAAATTTGGTACCAAATGAAAGCGCTAAGCGAGCTGAGCAACTTATGTCATAGAACTGCATGCTCAAAGTGGCTGTAGAGTGCTGTGGTGGGGTGGGGTGGGGACTTAGGCGATTTTCGGTCAAAAATGAAATTTTTCAAAAGTGGTCAAATTTGGTATCAAATGAAAGCCCTAAGTGAGCTGAGCAACTTTTGTCATAGAACTGCGTACCCAAAGTGGCTATAGAGTGCTGTGGTGGGGACTTAGGCGATTTTGGGTCAAAAGTCAAATTTTTCAAAAGTAATCAATTTTGGTATCAAATGAAAGCCCTAAGTGAGCTGAGCAACTTTTGTCATAGAACTGCATACCCAAGGTGGCTGTAGAGTGTTGTGGTGGGGTGGGGTGGGGACTTAGGCGATTTTGGTTCAAAAATAAAATTTTTCAAAAGTGGTAAAATTTGGTATATCAAATGAAAGCCCTAAGTGAGCTGAGTCACTTTTGTCGGATTTATGCCTTTCTCAACCGGAATTTAAAGGATAGGCATAGGCCCAACACACATATTATCCCCTTTTGTGCGGAGCATTTTTGTTACTTGTATATATATATATAATATTAATATTATAACCGGGAGGGGTTCCCCCCCCCCAGGTACACCTGTGATTCTACAATGGCTATAAAAATATGCCGACGTTGTATATACATGTTGTTGTTTTAGTCCCACAATTCATCAATCGAGGAGCAACCGCAGCGTGGAAATGTAGCAAATTTGGTCAATCGATTAAGTAAAGAACTGATGCCGAAACCGCCACCTGGTGAACCTGTTCTTATGAGAAAAGGTGAGTGTATAGACAATTGGAGCTTGTCAAACTTTTGTTTGTAGAATATTTATATGAATTATTTTCCCTCCCCTGTGAAGTTGGTGATATAGGGTATCGTTGGGCATAGTTTTGGATTCAAAATTTAATTAAATTTTGCAATAGTACGAACGTATATACTGTATAGATGCCCCCTTCCAATGGATGTATAGTGCGAACATATCATAGGGGTCGCGGCAGCGACCCCTATAATATGTGTGAAAAGTGGCTGGAGACAGTGTAAAATAAGCTGCGCAGAAGCTGCGCCAAATCCTGCGCAGATTTCATGCGCAAAGTGTAGAGCACATCGAGTTTAGTATGTCTGTGAAGTTTCAGCCCCGTATCACTTACCGTTAAAAAGTTGCGCCCCGGACCGGTTATGGCGGCGATGTTTTTTTTCCGGTTTCTCCTATTTGATGGTTGTATTGTACATAATGTTCGCCGCTTTCACGTGATCTGCAGCGGTGGGCCAACCTAAAAGGCTATGGGGTCTAGTAGTACCCTCTAAAGAATTTAAGAATCACAACTTTTTTTGCGCCGCAGTGGCGCCGCAAAGTCGGCTCATAGCGAAAAGTGACCATTTTTGTTAGTGATGGGCACTGGATATCCGGATATCCGGATAATTTTTATATCCGGATAATATCCGATTTGAGAAAAATATCCGGATATCCGTGTACATTTCAGTCAAAACAATGAAAAATAGGAAATTTTTGGCAAAAATTTTTAAAATATTTTTTAAAAATTCCTTTGAAAATATTTTTGAAACGAAGGTTGCGGCTTGGTTGCATGATAGACATTCACAGCCTGCCCAAAAATTGAAAATTTAACTGCATAATCGAAAAATTTTCTTGAAGTTAAGTTTGGAATAGGCGGATAACCGGATATCCGGATATCCGTTAACGCAAAATAGGCGGATATTCGGATATGAAAAAATATCCGGTGCCCATCACTAATTTTTGTGGTCGTCTCTCTGGTCGAACGTTACGAGCTGGAGCTGATTTCTTTTTATATTCAGAAATTACATATATTGAACTAACTAACGGTCCAGGTTGCGTTTCTCTATCACTTTCCTAGCGACCACAGTGGCCCGTCAAAGATAGCGAAAATTCGAAAAATGAAAAATCGAAATTTCTCGCTAGCTATTTAACTTTGAAAGCTCAAATCTTCCATACAATTGTTTTCTGGCACGGAGAATCGATTCCCGCAGTCAGTTTTACCGTCAGACCCACCCATCTTGCTGGGCTGGTTCCACTTTGCCGTCGGGAGGGTCAAGTCGGAAACCGCTTCCTGGAGGTCCATAGTAGGCTCTACCTGGCCTCTCAAAACTTTGTCTATAGGTGGTTTTCTGGTGTGCCCAGCTCATTCCCGGTATCCGTTTTGCCGTCCGACGTGTCTATATTGCTGGGCTGGTTCCACTTTGCCGTCGGGAGGGTTAAGTAGGAAACCGCTTCCTCCTGGAGGCAGGCTTATTTTTAGGCAAAAATTTATGGGGGGGGGGGGCTTCATGGGGGGCCCCCCATCGCTGGGGGGGGGGCGGACCCAAAATGGGGAGGGGGGGTATTTTGGAAAAAATTTTCGAATTTTTGCGGGTTTTTCGTGTAAAAATGTGTAAAAATCGCTAAAAAATGAATAATTTTAAGTGGTTTTTAGGCTAAAATAGTGAAAATTTCGTTAAAAATCCGGCAAAGCCGGAAAAATTTTTGAAAATTTAGGGTAAAAACGGTAAAATTTGGCAATTTTTGGGGTTATGGGGGGGGAGGTCGGAATTTATGGGGGGGCATTTCATGGGGGGCTCCTCGAAGGGGGGGGGGGAGGTCGCCGAATGGGGGGCGGCCCCCCCCCCAGTAAAAATAAGCCAGGGAGGTCCATAGTAGGCTCTACCTGGCCTCTCAAAACTTTGTCTATAGGGGTTTTCTGGTGTGCCCAGCTCATTCCCGGTATTCGTTTTGCCGTCCGACGTACCTATTTTGCTGGGCTGGTTCTACTTTGCAGTTTGAAGGGTCAGTCGGGTGGGAGGGTCAAATGGTCGAAAATAAAGTTTCTCAAACGTGGTCAAATTTGGTATCAAATGAAAGCCCTAAGTGAGCTGAGCAACTTTTGTCATAGAACTGCGTACCCAAAGTGGCTGTAGAGTGCTGTGGTGGGGTGGGGTGGGGACTTAAGCGATTTTGGGTCAAAAATAAAATTTTTCAAAAGTGGTAAAATTTGGTATCAAATGAATGCCCTAAGTGAGCTGAGCAACTGTTGCGGTGTCGGATTTATGCCTTTCTCAACCGGAATTTAAAGGATAGACATAGGCCCAACACACATATTATCCCCTTTTGTGCGGAGCATTTTTGTTACTTGTATATCGACCGGAATTCCGGTTCCGGTTCCGGTTCCGGTACTTTTTGGTTCCGGTTCCGGTTCCGGTTTTTGAAAACGTACCGGAACCGGAACCAATTTTAGCCTATTATCAAAAGCAAAATTTTATTAAAATTTTCAAAAATTTTATCAAACTTCTTTAAAACTTTCTGAAAAACTGCGATTCTCTTATAACCAGAATATGACTTAATCAAAAATTTTCGCCTGCGGCGCTATTACATTACTTAGAAAGTTTAGAATTTGTAATAATAATGTCTAATGTATCCTTGTTATGAATTTTAATATATTATAAAACAAAAACAATACTTAATAACTCAGATTAGATAGCACAAGACCGCCGATACTTTTAAATTGAAGTAGTGGTAAAGATAACTAATGCTGAGTTGAAATTATTGAAGCCTTGGCGTCGACCTATGCTATTTCAAAACTATAGAGTGCGCTGTTGTACAAATCAATGTCAGTTTTAGCTTAAATTTAATCTTTTTAATTGTTTAAATCGAGACTGGACTTTAAATGTGGACTAAGTTTATTGCTGTTTGTTTAGTAATTAATCCAGTGCGCAGATCAACAGAATTACTAAAAAAATATGGATGGAACAAACAGCAAGGGTTCTTAAAAATCTTTTGAAAAACATCATTTAAAATTTTAAAATCTTGATGAAGCTAGCCAAAAGGAAGAAATTTCGTTGAATTCAAGTTGGAGAAATTGCACATTTCGACTTTCTTTGAAACTTGTGAAAAATGCTTTTGGCTTATATGTTTAATGGATGATTTATATATATTTCAACCATGCAAAAACATTTGCATTTTAATCAGAAAACTCCAATAACAAAGTAATTATACTGAGATATAATAACAAGCTATGGAATTAAAAGCCGATGTTCTAAACAAGTCCAATTTTGTATATAGCTGATGTTACCTAAGTTCACAGCCAGATTAGATTTTACATTACGGAATTTGTACAAGAACAGTAATTTTCAGAAAAATTTTAATTTTGTCTGAAATACATAGAAAATAAAAGTAAAGTAAAATGGTATATAATAGATATCTTTTGTTTTCTAAAAATGTAAATGGCATCATTATATTTTAGTTTGCGTTTTGAAAATGCTGCAACTTTTCCTAGAGCTCTAGTAAAGTTAAATGAACTTTTTGATTATGACTAGAAATTATCAGACAAGCCAAAAACTAAACATGTTTCTGACATTTTGCCGAAAGCTGTAAGAGCAGTTTCTGGTGCCCGCAAAAATTTCGTGGAATCAGTTTTTGTCTACTTATTTAGCTTAATTGAAAATTCAGCTTAACTATATATAACTAAGAAATTAATTTTTATTTGCCAGTAAATCTGCTTTAAATGTCAACTTGCATTCGATTAAATGATTCATCGAAATTCGTATATATAACGTAAAATACAGATCGAATAATATAAATATAGCATATTCATACCGTGTATAAATAATTTTAAATTTTAGTTTTAAAGCTATGTATATATATATATATATATATATATGTAGTAAAGTTTAACTATGCTATAAGACAAAAATCTCTTAATAAATAGCAAATTTCATGTTCGTGCATTGAAATAACTATATAAAATATAATTCAAACGTTATTACAATGTTCTAGTAACTACAAAAAAGCAAAAAATTCTGCAAAAATTGTCCAAAACGTCAGAAATAATTTTCGATTTTTGTAGTGTTAAAGAGCTGGTTCCGGTTCCGGTTCCGGTTCCGGCTTTTTAAAGCCAGTTCCGGTTCCGGCTTTTTAAAGCCAGTTCCGGTTCCGGTTCCGGTTCCGGTTTTTTGGAGTTCCGGTCGATCCCTACCTACATGTATATATACCCCTGCCGTGACTATATACATCAAGAAAACGAGGTAAACGCGGGCTAGCAGGCTGATCCACGAAACATACACGCATTAATCATAAAAAATAATGAAAAACATCTGCCTGCAGTCACGAAGGCAAAGCCTTAGTCCGATACAGGAGATCCAATGGGCGCGGTGAGGCCGTGATCATAATCAGCGTTAGGGATTGCACTGACAAACTTGAGGTGGTGCAAAGTGCAAGTGCGCCGCCTCCAATAGTTGTAGAACTGTGGAAATTTCGGCTTTCCTAGGAATTATTTTAAAGCACTTTCGCTATTAATTTATGAGGTATGTATATAGGTAGGTGTTGTCATTTTTGAATAAATTGTAGATTTACTTAGTTTCAACATTGCCATGTCACAGTCTGCAGTACTAAAGCCAGGCCAGGAAGTTCTATTCTAGAAAAATGAAATGGAACTTGTAGCCAACAGCAGGCGCGTAGCCAGGGGGGAGGGCGAGGGGGGCATGCCCCCCCGAAATCGGGGACAAAAGAAAAATTTTTAATGGGTAGCAGCAGGGCGAATAAATATTTCGAAAAATTTTCGCCTGACTTCTAGCTACGCCAGGCTTGCGTCAGGACAAATTTCTTTTCCGTCACGACACTAAAAAAGTTTGCGACCGATCACAGCCCCTGACTCAAACAACCATGCTTCTAATCCGATAATATGTAAGTGGTTCGAAATTCCAATCCTTGAAAAATTGTGTTTATCTGGTACAAACTCGAGTTCCTTGAAAAGGTTGAAGAGAGAAACCCCTAGAACATGACTCGATGTATGTACGTATATATTATAATGCCATCATTCATTGAAGTCAACGGTTTTAGAGACATTTTTAAACTCATCAGCGGGCATGCAATAATTGCCGTTTTTGCCGAAAACAGCAAATTGCGCCTTTAATTTGCGCATTGGGATTCCTGTTTTTTGCCAAATTGTTCCTATTTATATATCCCTATTTTTTGATGGCAAAATTTCAATTTTTATTCCTGTTTTTTGCAAAAGTTCGCGCAACAGCCCTGCTATTGTTGGAGATATTTTGCTTGGAAAAAGATGTTAACTCGCTAATCTTTTCGGTGATTCCCGTTTTGTTGCAGGCTGTGGGCGAAAGGTGAAAGTGGTCTACAGCTACGCGGCTCAGGAAGACGATGAATTGAGCCTCTCCATCAATGACATTATTGAGTTTCTGTCAGAAGACGATCCTGGCTGGTATAAAGGTATGGGTCCTGGTACTTTTGTTTTCTGGGAACCTTCAATTCAATTCAATTTATTGAATCAAAGAAAAATATACTAAAGACGGAGAGAAAAAGATAGATTCACAAATACAGGTATAGGTATATGTAATGTCTTAAACGATGCAATGCTGGAAGCCTCCACAACTGCACCAGGTGAGTTTATTCCAAGTAGACGGAAAAGAAGTGTTCAATCAATTTTAGCGATTTTCTGGTTGTTTCTGGTTCTGATCATTCATTCTTAAACTGCTGGTTACGGAGAGTACGTATAATGGGCATTAGTTTAAGATTTTTCCTGAGAGGATTTTTTGTCCCCCTCAAACTAAGCAGTATGGCAATTTTTCGAGGGACAATATATTGTGCTGAAATTTGCTGGAACCTGTTCGTTTTTGTAGTCTAAACTCCAAAATTTAATGTACATAGTTGGTCTGATTTACTGGTCAATAAAGCAAAATTTGAGCAACAATTGCTGGCGAAGCCGGAAACTTTTTTCGCAAGTTAGTTCGGGCTTTTGAACGATATATATTTTCAAGTAGAAATATCAGAATAGGCACCCCTTTTTTGGGGCGGGGATGATGTTTCTGTGGATCTCTAGAATAAGCCCAGTTAGTGTCATACTCGTAATATTAGTGCCATGGATTATTGTATATGCGTACTCTTGCTTGGACTTGCTTGCTGCACTCTTAAAAAGACTCCTGTAGAAATTACAGGAATTCTTGTAGTTCTCTACAAAAGTGCTCCTGTGCGGTCAGTCACTAGCGGAGCTTCCTGTATTTTCCACAAAAGTAACTTTTATATTTTTTACCGGTCTCTGGAATAATAAAAATTACAGGAGTTTCCTGTAGAAAATACTAAGCAAACCTGTAGTTTTTATTACAGGAATTTCCTGTAGAAAATACTAAAGAAACCTGTAGTTTTGTTCGACTTTTTTACAATCCTATACCAGATACCAAACCTGTATTTTTTACAAGACAAAACCTGTAAATTTTACTGGAGTGACCTGTTATTTCAGTAGGGAGGGGGCAGGTGTGGGGGCGGCCGCTCCCAAAAAAATTTCGGCAGGGAGCGGCCGTACAAAAAAATCACCCACTGGGTGTTGGAAGACTGAAAATTTGAAAAAATTCAAAAATTTCAGTCTTCAAAAATTATGACCACTGTCGCCCTTATATACAAAATTTGCATTATCAGCGTATCGAGTACTTTCCTGTGAGCAAACCTGCAAACCAGTGAAAACTACAGGTTTCATTAGTACTGAATACTGGTCTAACTTGTAATCCGGTAAAAACTACCAACGATGACCTGTAGAAATTACAAGACTCAACCTGTATTTTCTACAAAAGCTTTTGTACTTATCATCTACAAAAGTGATTCCTATAGTTTCTACAGGAACATTTCTAAGAGTGTGGTTATAATCACTAAATGAGGCCTAAATGAGTGTTGTGTTGGGTGAAATAACTTGCTCAGAATCTGAATATTTTTGGTAATTTGATTTTGCTTGCATGAAGTGTAAGCTGTAGGCACACGGTGTTCTAATGAAGGCAGTTGCAGAGATGATATCCAGTGTGAGTTCTTTGTAAATAATAGTATTTTGTTTTATAGGTCGACTTAACGGCAAAGTGGGTGTCTTTCCCTCCAACTACGTGAAAGACTATGAGCCCGGAACCGAATCCGGTAATAGTTCGGATTCTGCCCAGAAACCGGATTCTGGTGGGGGGACGACGGCGGTGCCTCCAGCCTCGGCTCGTCGTAGCCGAATTTTGGAGGAAAATCTGAATTCCTCCAATTCCAGCATACCTGATCCTTCCTCCGCTACTGACAATAAAACAGGCGATGTCAAACGACCGAATCAAGTTACAGCTGACAGTGGTGGGCTTGATTAGTTGTTTTCCTGTTTCGTTTGTTTTATTCTATCTGTTGATACGAAAAGCTGTTAGTGTTTTGGAGTTTAGCTGAAGTCTTGTATTCTTCGCAAGCACTTGTGACGCGGTGAAGTTTTCGATATAATTTTGGACGGCCTTTTGTGCAAAACACTTATACGTATATTCGTCACATTATTGACTTGGCTTCTCATTTGCAATAAGACTACTTAGGCCATTAACTGTTTGTGCCACTATGTATATCTATGTGCTAATTAGGGATGCACCGGGGCCTGGCCCCGGCACCAGTGGTCAGGCCCCGGTGCCGACCGGGGCCAAAACTTAGCAAAATTTTGTAAATTTTTCACATTTTTTGACCAAAATTTTGAATTTTTGAAAGTCAAAAAGTGTTACAAATGCTTTGTTTTCCAGCCGACAAGAACGAAAACCACGATAGTAACGTTTGTAAATCAAAACTTATTGCAAAATTTAAATTTTCAAGAAAATTTTAGAAAATTTTCGATTTGTACCCCCAATTTTCAGGCCTCGGCCCCGGTGCATCTCTAGTGCTAATGTATTTTTCGAGCATGCTAAAAGATGTATTATGCTCACTGTGTTGTAGAAGACGAGATTACGCCCAGGAAACCACCCAAAGGCTTTGGCTTTGGCAAAGAAATTCTGCAGGACGCTAAACTGAAGCCCCGAATACAGGATCAGGACCTGAAGGTTGGTGACAACATGAAAACCTGAAGTTTATTCCCTGAAGTACGTAGTTGGAGTAGATTAGTTTAGTTTTTCACTATTTTTCACTATCTTGCAGGAGGATACAAATGATTTCTGACACATCAGATGCGTGTTCAGATGACATAGGCTATTGCCACAATCTCTATGATTGAAAAAGCTGAATTTTTATGTGAAATTTTGCACTTGTAGCTTAATTTGTTAGCTTCGTCAAAGTTATCGTCAAAATAGGGTTGGTATACAAGGAAGTGGGAGGTTGACAGTGCTGGATACGAAACGGTTAGCAGGGTATTTTTTACCTTCGCCGGACATTTTTTGTAAAAATGGCTATTTCTAGCTTAAATCCTGCCTTTTTTGAGAACTTTTAGCGTTTCACCATCCGACAAGCCCCCCCCCCCCCGAAAAAATCCCTAAAAAAATACCCGGGTTAGGGAGAACTAAACAGGTCTTACATTTCTTCACTATACGTATATACGCAATGTCTTATTTTCTTTTAATTTACATATTCTTTTCAGGCTCCTAAAAAGCCTTCTGTACCTGACGCGGCCGGCAAAGAAAACATCAAAATGTCTAAAAAAGACGGTATTTATTATTTTCGTCGAAAACCAGGCGTAAATTATTATAATTTGTCGGTATCCATTTTGCATAAGATTGTAAGAAGCTGTTGTGATGATTAATTGTTTTCTCAAAAGTCCTTGCTGAATTTAGAATTTTTGTTTTTTAGAAAGTTTGGGATTCGCTAAAGCACTCTATTCTTGGGACGCTGAAAATGATGACGAGTTGTCGTTTAAGGTGGGTTTTTTAACCTTTTTATTATACGTACGTACTTTGATTTTTTAAATTTCGTATATGTGATTTTTGTTTTAATTGCATATCCGTAATATTTCGCAATAATTTTTCCTTTAATAATTCAGTGATTGCTTAATTTTTCTATTTTTAGCCCGGTGATGTGATCAAAATTTTGAGAAAGGAGTGCGAAGACGCCGGCTGGTGGTACGGAGAGCTGAACGGGAAGAGTGGTGTCTTTCCGGACAATTTTGTGACTGAAATTCCGGCAAGACCTGAGGTAGGAATAGTTTTTGGGCTCTCATGCCTAAATAGGTATATATTATAATGTGATGAAACGTGAAAATTTTGACTGAAAATTTTCTTTATTAGTTAGATTTATTTAGAGTTTATTTATTTATTTTATTTATTTGTTTTACTTAGATTATTAAGCTAGATTTGATTGTGTATAAAATTTACTGGTATTAAAGCCTTAGGTTAAACTCTTTGGTGAAGCTGAAAATAAAGTTAGCGACTATTTTATATTTTGATGCAACATTTACTTAAGGGGGGGGGCTACGAATTTCACTAAAAGTTCGATGTTGGAAAAGCTAGCTAGTCTTTTGCCACATAATAGTATTAGGTTAAGTGTAAAATAGTTTAAAGTTTGAAAGAATTCCATACAGCGTAGCGTCCTGTGGAGCCATCAGAAGTTGGTGTTATCGGTCCAAAGCTCGACATGACACGTACACAAACTTCGCCTCGCCCTGATCGCTATGTGCAAGGCACAGTACCCAAATTTTCAGGAATTAGTTCTGATATATAGTGCTTTGATATCGCGTAAAATAATCTCTAGACCATTGCCTACTTTACTGTGCGATACGATCAAAATGCGAAAAATTGGGTGTTGTAGGTCTATACGGGTGGAGGTTAACTAACTTCTAATGAGCTGTGGTTTACCAAATGAACCAAACTTTGCGGCAATTAATACTCCAAGTATCTGTCTTAACTTTGGTATAAATGACGTGATTTCGTTAATCCCTGTGTTCGCAGTGCTGGATTATATTATCGATATTGTCGCTGTTATTTGGCGCCATTTCGAAGATGTGAGTCAATTACTCCAAAGTACTGTGGCAGAATCGGCTGAAACTTTGCACATTACAGGCCAGTGAGTGCACCAAGATGTGCCGAAAGCTATGTCACTAAACCTCGCTCCAATGTTTATAAATGCTAGATTGATTTCTCGAAGTATGGATGGCGATCGCTCCAAAAAGCTCTAAGACAGTTGTAAGCACATACTGAACGAAGGAAGCGTCATATCGAAAAACGGATTTCATATTCGGATTCAGCAGGTCAAATAACCTGTATAACCACCTTTTTGGCAAAATCGGAGACAAAAAATTTTTTGACCCCATTTTTACTGCGCTTAGCTAGCTTTTCAGGCCTAAAAATAAGGGTTATTTCTTAACGAAAAGTTGGCTAGCACACTAACCAGAAAATCAAAGCCCTTGAAACTCACAGACAGTATGCCCCTATTAGAGCCTAATAACTGGTAAAAAGCTGGGGTAGGCTAGGGGCTGCCAATTTTATTAGATCGAAAACGGCGCACGGTCACCTCGCAACTTTTTGCAAAATTTCAAGCTTTGAGCTGTTATAACTAAAGAAGGAAGCAACGCTCGAAAGCCGAAATACTTTTAATATTTAGCACTAGTAACAGTTAACATTTATGGCTGAAAGTTACAGAATCGGTCGAACCCTTAATTCACCAGAGCTGAAAAACCCTTTTTGAAAAATCTCATTTTTCGCACCAAAATTTCGACTTTGGCGTCCTGCCAAAAACGGTGTATATGAGATATATTGTTGCCCACCCTAAACTTTTTTACTTTGATATGTTGGCTAACGTTGGGCGGGAAAGTAGCTCTCTCCGACGATGTTGTGCCAACCCGTTCGTAGCCCCCCCCCCCCTTAAGGTGGTGGTATTCTTTTGTGCAGTGCTTCTGTGGTGAGTTTTTTGAAACACTATAACTTTCGCAGTTTTGAGAGTTGGAAAGAGCTTTATACATAGTTTTAAAGCTTATTATTTGTACATTACCGTGAGCTTACGGAACTGGCAAAATTAGCAAAAAATAGCAGAAATTTTCTGACATGCTGACATCGAACAGGATGAATATAGACCAAAAATTTTTGAACATCGATTTCTCAAAAGTGAAGAATCGGCCAAAAGTTGTTTTTGTGCCGTTTTATGAAGGACATATGGGCCGAGGGACGTTTTTTGGATTTGGCTCAGCAGGTGTTAACGGTCGAGAAAATCGGCCAAATGCACGGTAACACGAAATTTCGCAACTTCGCATTGAGTTTTCTTGCTACTAGATACGTTTTAGCCCAAACCAAGATAAACGTCCCTCTGCAGAAGTACGAATTAGGGGGAGCGCGTTAGCGCTCCCCCTAGAATAGGGAAAATTTGACGCAATGTGTATAATCTGGACATTGTTTGGCCTGTGGCCAGCGGAGGAGTGGACCGATCGGACTCAAACTTGGTGTGTGAAGAGCCTGTGGGCAGGGGTACATGCTGTGAAAATTTCAGCCGGATCGGCCGGGTAGATCTTGAGATATGAAAATTGGCCCCCCGCGCAGGTCGCGTTTCTCTCCATTTTTTTTCCCCCAGGGGTGCAGGTCGGAAGACCCTTCAGAGCCGTACTATTTTAGGTTTTTTTTGTACAAAAAGTTCCGCAATTCCGGGGAAATTACTTTCCGCGGTTCCCGGACCCCCCCAGATGGCCCCACCCCCCCGGTGGGGACCCCCCAAGTGACCCCCGAAAAAAAACTTAAGTCCGAAAATATTCTAGCCACGAAATAGATCGCAGCGAGCGAAGCTGGGCTCTCATATTGCTCATGTGGCATGGCCCAAGGGTGGAGGTCTCCATTTGAGAGTTTGGTGTTGGTCGGTCATCTGTGGCGCCCTGGCCAGGGGTCAGTAGTTAACGTGTAATAGGGGGGTCTGGGCCTACGGAGTAGGCAGCCCTATACATAAGAGCTGCTGGGCTGAGGTTTCGTATTCGAATAGGAACCCCTATATGATGAATCTAAATGGCCCATTAGTTTCGCTCTAGGACCTATCCATGTGGCTGGGGGGCACCCTGATGGTGGTGGGCCCTACCGTGTCGCAACTCCAACTTTAACCTCTTCTACAGAAATATCTACAGTGAGCAGGTCTCTCTTATTTGGGGTTTGGGGTGGGGTGCGGGAGGACTACAGCATAGGCTATAGTAGGTTTCGCCCGGACCCCTGTGGCGCCCTGGCCAGGGGTCCGGACCGGGGACCGGGTCCTAAATGGCCAAAAATCGATTTTTCCAAAAGTGACCAAGTTTGGTATCAAATGAAAGCCCTTGGTGAGGCGAACATTTTTTGTCATTGGAGGACCCCTCCAAAGTGACCCCAGCGGCCTGTGGCGCCCTGACCAGGGTCCGGACCGGTCCAAAATGCCCAAAAATCGATTTTTCCAAAAGTGGCTAAGTTTGGTATCAAATGAAAGCCCATGGTGAGGCGAACATTTTTTGTCATTGGAGGACCCCTCCAAAGTGACCCCAGCGGCCTGTGGCGCCCTGACCAGGGTCCGGACCGGTCCGAAATGCCCAAAAATCGATTTTTCCAAAAGTGGCTAAGTTTGGTATCAAATGAAAGCCCATGGTGAGGCGAACATTTTTTGTCATTGGAGGACCCCTCCAAAGTGGCCCCAGCGGCCTGTGGCGCCCTGGCCAGGGTCCGGACCGGTCCAAAATGCCCAAAAATCGATTTTTCCAAAAGTGGCTAAGTTTGGTATCAAATGAAAGCCCATGGTGAGGCGAACATTTTTTGTCATTGGAGGACCCCTTCTTAGTGGATCCAGCGGCCTGTGGCGCCCTGACCAGGGTCCGGACCGGTCCAAAATGGCCAAAAATCGATTTTTCCAAAAGTGGCCAAGTTTGGTATCAGATGAAAGCCCTTGGTGAGGCGAACATTTTTTTGTCATCGGAGGACCCCTCCAAAGTGGACCCAGTGGCCTGTGGCGCCCTGACCAGGGTCCGGACTGGTCAAAAATCGGTTTTTTAAAAAAATTTCCAAGTTTGCTATCAAATGAAACCCTTGGTGAGGCGAACATTTTTTGTCATCGGAGGACCCCTCCAAAGTGGACCCAGCGGCCTGTGGCGCCGTGACCAGGGTCCGGACCGGTCCAAAATCGATTTTTTGAAAAGTTTTCAAGTTTGGTATCAAATGAAAGCCCTTGGTGAGGCGAACATTTTATCTCATTGGAGGACCCCTCCAAACTGGTCCCAGCGGCCTGTGACGCCCTGACCAGGTTCCGGACTGGTCCAAAATCAATTTTTTGAAAGGTTTTCAAGTTTGGTATCAAATGAAAGCCCTTGGTGAGGCGAACATTTTATCTCATTGGAGGGCCCCTCCAAACTGGTCCCAGCGGCCTGTGGTGACCAGGGTCCGGACTGGTCCAAAATCAATTTTTTGAAAGGTTTTCAAGTTTGGTATCAAATGAAAGCCCTTGGTGAGGCGAACATTTTATCTCATTGGAGGACCCCTCCAAACTGGTCCCAGCGGCCTGTGACGCCCTGACCAGGGTCCGGACTGGTCCAAAATCAATTTTTTGAAAGGTTTTCAAGTTTGGTATCAAATGAAAGCCCTTGGTGAGGCGAACATTTTATCTCATTGGAGGGCCCCTCCAAACTGGTCCCAGCGGCCTGTGGCGCCCTGACCAGGGTCCGGACCGGTCCAAAATCAATTTTTTGAAAGGTTTTCAAGTTTGGTATCAAATGAAAGCCCTTGGTGAGGCGAACATTTTTTGTCATTGGAGGACCCCTCCAAAGTGGATCCAGCGGCCTGTGGCGCCCTAACCAGGCTCCGGACCGGTCCAAAATGCCCAAAAATCGAATTTTCCAAAAGTGGCTAAGTTTGGTATCAAATGAAAGCCCTTGGTGAGGCGAACATTTTTTGTCATTGGAGGACCCCTCCAAAGTGGACCCAGCGGCCTGTGGTGCCCTGACCAGGGTCCGGACTGGTCAAAAATCGGTTTTTTAAATAAATTTTAAAGTTTGCTATCAAATGAAAGCCCTTGGTGAGGCGAACATTTTTTGTCATCGGTGGACCCGTCCAAAGTGGACCCAGCGGCCTGTGGCGCCGTGACCAGGGTCCGGACCGGTCCAAAATCGATTTTTTGAAAAGTTTTCAAGTTTGGTATCAAATGAAAGCCCTTGGTGAGGCGAACATTTTATCTCATTGGAGGACCCCTCCAAATTGGTCTCTAGCGACCTGTGGCGCCCTGGCAAGGGGTCCTAATTGGTCTAAAATCAAAATTTTCAAAAGTTGTCAAATTTGGTTTTAAATGAAAGCCCAAAATGAGCAGAGCAACTTTTGTCATGTATATATAACTGCATATCCAAGGTTACGGTGCTGGTTGGCTTTTAAAATAGCCTTCCTGCCTAAGATAACGCATCGTGTAAAAAGTTCTGAAAAGGCCATGAACAGTGGCCTTCCAGCCTAAGATAACGCTCCGTGTATAATGTTCTGTAGAGGCCATGAACAGTGGCCTTCCAGCCTAAGATGACGCACCGTGTAAAAAGTTCTGAAAAGGCCATGAACAGTGGCCTTCCAGCCTAAGATAACGCTCCGTGTATAATGTTCTGTAGAGGCCATGAACAATGGCCTTCCAGCCTAAGATGACGCACCGTGTAAAAAGTTCTGAAAAGGCCATGAACAGTGGCCTTCCAGCCTAAGATAACGCTCCGTGTATAATGTTCTGTAGAGGCCATGAACAATGGCCTTCCAGCCTAAGATGACGCACCGTGTAAAAAGTTCTGAAAAGGCCATGAACAGTGGCCTTCCAGCCTAAGATAACGCTCGGTGTATAATGTTCTGTAGAGGCCATGAACAGTGGCCTTCCAGCCTAAGATGACGCACCGTGTGAAAAGTTCTGAAAAGGCCATGAACAGTGGCCTTCCAGCCTAAGATAACGCTCCGTGTATAATGTTCTGTAGAGGCCATGAACAATGGCCTTCCAGCCTAAGATGACGCACCGTGTAAAAAGTTCTGAAAAGGCCATGAACAGTGGCCTTCCAGCCTAAGATAACGCTCCGTGTATAATGTTCTGTAGAGGCCATGAACAATGGCCTTCCAGCCTAAGATAACGCACCGTGTAAAAAGTTCTGAAAAGGCCATGAACAGTGGCCTTCCAGCCTAAGATAACGCTCCGTGTATAATGTTCGGTAGAGGCCATGAACAATGGCCTTCCAGCCTAAGATGACGCACCGTGTAAAAAGTTCTGAAAAGGCCATGAACAGTGGCCTTCCAGCCTAAGATAACGCTCCGTGTATAATGTTCTGTAGAGGCCATGAACAATGGCCTTCCAGCCTAAGATGACGCACCGTGTATAAAGTTCTGAAAAGGCTATTAACAGACATTTTTCCGTTTCAGCAAATACATTCAGTTGAACTAGAACGTTTTCATCCAGCCTGTTTGCGGTAGCTAGCTTTGCTTACATTGTGTATATATGCAACTTCTCTGACATGATTTTCTCTGCAGCGGAAAAATAAGCGAAACTAGGGGGGAAAATGCCCTCGACGGGCAACCAACTTGGTAGAATAGGGAAAGACTTGAATGTTAAATACACGGTGCATGGTTACAACTGAGATTCTGCTGAAGCGGAAAAATGCCGTTTCTCAGCGACTAAAATGACAGAAACCAGCTTTGTGCGCCGAATAGGGAATCTACTCGGCGACTAAAATGAAAGAAACCAGCTTTGTGCGCCGAATAGGGAATCTACTCGGCGACTAAAATGAAAGAAACCAGCTTTGTCGCCGAATAGGGAATTCCCTCCTTCCGCCCTATTCGCGCGAACTTTGAAGCCTGTTATGTGTTGCTTTGCTGAATAATGAGAGAGCTTCAGAATGGCAAAATTACTTCAGAATGCAAAACAACAGTTTTATCAAGCACTTACGTAAGTCAAGGTTTTCACAGACATAAATACGCTGTCTTCGATGTGCTATCAGAAACATTGAGAGCATATATATATATATATATATATATATATATATATATATATATATTTATATATATATATATATATATATATATAAAAAAAAAGGTGTGCTCTGTGCTGATCTTGCCGAGAATTGATACAATCAAACATTATATAAAATGAAATGCGATTGATTGTATATGTTTTAGCACAAGGACTGTCGACCACAAATTGTTTAAACTGCAGATATACTTATTGTTGCTTTCTGTTGGTCCTGCTAGCGGTTGTATGCATAAGATATTTACAGATCAGGTAGCTCAAAAAGAAATTAATCTAGCGCCACCCCTAGCCTCCACGCAACCGGTACGGGAAATGACATATTGAGCGCAATGCTTACGTTTGCATTTCCTAACAGAATAATTACCTATATATTTCCTCCCGAAAGACGATAAGTTCGCGCGAATAGGGCGGAAGGAGGGAATTCCCTATTCGGCGACAAAGCTGGTTTCTTTCATTTTAGTCGCCGAGTAGACTCCCTATTCGGCGCACAAAGCTGGTTTCTTTCATTTTAGTCGCCGAGTAGATTCCCTATTCGGCGCACAAAGCTGGTTTCTGTCATTTTAGTCGCTGAGAAACGGCATTTTTCCGCTTCAGCAGAATCTCAGTTGTAACCATGCACCGTGTATTTAACATTCAAGTCTTTCCCTATTCTACCAAGTTGGTTGCCCGTCGAGGGCATTTTCCCCCCTAGTTTAGATTCTGCCATAAATCTCCCGAATCCGTCGAGTAGTTTTTGAGAAATCGATGTTCGAAACAAAATAATCACAGTTTTGCAAAAATGGATTTTCGGCCAAGTCTCTAGCTTAAAGCAATAAAGTCCGGCTAATTGGCATTCATAAAATGGGCATTTGGACGCTGTATCGATTGAGTATAAATAAGCAAACTTTGTCCTTAACAATGTGGCAGTAATTTTGAAAAAAACTGATTTCCTCAAAAATGGCCATTTTTTACCCTCAAAACAGTTTTTTGCTTATACTGACTTAACCACTGGAAATAGCTCAAAGGTTTTAATAGCAAAAATGTTCATTTTCGTGTCCTCTTTCCAGCGGTAACAAAAATTCCCGTGTCTTGTCTACGTACTGGGAGCCTCAGGCCAAAAACCAAAACGTTCTTATCTTTTGGCCTAAAAATACGGGACTGGTCCCATAATGTTAAAGAGCACTGAAATAGGTATTTCGTATGTTTTAGCCATTTACGTGAAGGATTAAAACCGTATGAGTCAAAAATACCCGAAAGGAAACCAGCACCTTAAAGTTACTTTTTAGGGGGAAAAAGATATCCCCCTCCCGTAGAATGACTTGCCCGCTACGAGTAATTTTCGTGAGAAATTATGCCGCAATATTTGTCGAATCTACAAAAAAACGTAAACGTAAAATTTTACGCACACTGATAATATTTTATTTCTATTCACATTTGATAAGTTTACGTAATGGACGTTATTAAAGTGTACAGTGTATTTTCCAGGAAGTCTTCCCTGAGACGGGGGGGGGGCGCTCGAAATTTTTGGTTGGAGGAAGATTTTTGGAAAACGTTGCCAGATATTAGTATTTTTGGCATATTTTGCAGGTAGGAACGCAAAAAGTTGGCGAAGCCGGAAAATTTTTAAAAATTTTGCCTATTTTTAGCAAATTTAGCAAATACCAAAGAATCCGTTGGGGGCGGGACAGGCATTTTCGTGTCCCCTCCTCCTCTAATAAATACCCTGATGCAGATATTATAATATAATATATTAATTTAATTTTTTTACGTCACGCACTACTAATCCTTCTACTGTTTTTTTTGCAGCAACCTCCAAAACGTGTGCCACCCGTGGGCAGCGGTGGCAGTGGTGGAGTAGTACCTCCGGCCGTCCCCGCCAAGCCCAAACTCCCCGCGGCCCATTCCCTCTCCTCCAATCCGACCCAGAGCACACCCACGCCTCCGCCTCCTGTCTCAGAATCAAAGCGATTCTCCCACAGTATCAGTGAGCCTCCCACCACCACCTCCAAATCGGGCAAACATACGGCTGCTCCACCCCTGCCCACCTCCCAACCCCCCGGAGCCCCGCCTAAAGCCCCGCCCGCTTCCGCTGCCAGCTCAGGTCCTGGCGGTCCGGTTTCCTCTTCCAATCAAAGTCATTCCGCTGCTACTTCCAACGGTGGTAGGTTCACCTCTAGTTTCATGCGATTTTCTGAATTTGCTGTATTTTTGTGGGTTGGCTTGTTTTAAAGGTGTACTAGTTTTTCTGTTAACTATAGTGTGTCCTTATTCTCTGAGTTTTTGAAATTGACTTCTAAAAGACTAGTTTTTCAATAAAACAGATAATGTTTGGTTACGGATGTTGTATCAGCTATCTTGCCGCCTACAAAACAGCCCTGATTCCTCCACTAATTTAATCGTTCCAGCCATTTTCTATTGCTTTTTGTATTTTCTATGTTGTATTTATTTTCTATTGTAGTTTTGCTTTTTCTGTGTTTTTTTCCAGATTCCACAACTGCTCAGGATCGAATCCATGCTTCGACCGCCGTCACCTCTTCTGTACGAAATATGGCCAGCAAGCTGACCGGCCTAATTCCAATGGGCCCGGCGCCCCTCAACTTCAAAAGGCCTCCCAGTGGTGGGGGCGCCGCCCTAGAGTCGCCTGAGGGAGGTAGCGGGGGTGAGTCCCCCCTTGCGCCTTCCTCGGGTGATGAACGCGGAGTCCACGGTATGCGTGACGTGACGGACGGTTTAGCTTCTCTTTTTAGCATTATTAAAGAGAAAAAGATAAAGTTGTCGCTGGAGTCAACTCCCTCCAATCCACAAGAAGGTTATAGGGTGCCGGTGGTGGCTTAGCTCCGGATTCACAGCTCGTAGCAAAGAGAGACAACTCGAATGTGGCCAGACCTTCATCTAGAGTTTCTTCGGCGGGGTGGCTCATCCCCGAAAATGCCTTCAAATCCTGGCATCAAGTCATTTGAGAACCTTTTTGCGTTTCTACCTGCAAAATACGCCAACAATGTCAATTTTTCGGTCATTTTTGCAAAAATCTTGCCTCCCCCCTTCCGAAAAATTCCTAAAAACACCCAACTTTGTCAGGCATTATACCAGAACACATACTTTTGTTCCCTTCCCATCGCTAGCATTATTAAGTAGCATTCAAATTATGTTCTCGCCAAAAATAGCTGTTAAACTTTGTTTAAGTGTTGAAGTTGTTATGAATTGTTGAAAGTAGCAATTTCTATGGTCCTTTTATGAAGAAAAAACAGATCAACTCAGTGTTTTCGCACATATTTTCTTTGATAAATCACTTCTTATCTGCAAAGATACTGAAAAGCGTGTGTCCGATTTTGAAAGTCGAGTGATTTTTTCCCTAGTTTGAGTATATACGTATGTATATGGCTTTCATGTTGTGCGTATCGCCATTTCAATGGATTTTTCTTTCTCTATTTCAGAAACGAATTCCACGGCCAACCTGTCCAGCCATCGTCTAAGTCATCCCACGGCCAATCGGGTTCGTCATAAAAATCGACGACCTCCGTCCAGAATCTTATCGGGAGGTGGCGGTGGAATTCTGATTCCTTTGGAGTCTGATGTAGGTGTAGTTTTGCGACGTATGTACGATAAATTTGATAAAAGCAAATTTGTCTACCATACTTGATGGGGTGCAATTTGCAGTGCAATATTCTTGTACAACTCGTGCCGGCTGATGACTGAGAGTGTGACGCTACGCTTCAAGTTTCATTCAGAAAACGAAATAAATAAAACAGACAAAATAATAATAACATGTTGTGTAATTTGTCAATGCTAACCTTTATTATTTTTTCACCTCTTGTTTTTCAGGAGAGCCCTACGACGCCAGAGTCGGCTGATAAGCTTATGTCACAATCCCTGACTACGGATTTGGATTCGGGGATTTCGGCCACGGCTCCCCCACCCTCTCGATACAATCCCCTGCTTCCCCCAACCACCGCCGCTCCCAATACGTCTGCTCAGAACAGCCTGTTCTGTACCCCAGGTAGGTTTGGAGAGAGTCCTACTGTCAATTTTTATCATTTTATTCTGTTGGTTTGGGGAATTTTCTCTGTCCAGAGTCGTGTGCTGTTTAAAGGGGGCAGTTGTGTACAGGCCGTTTTGGGGGATTTTTCTGTTTGTGGGCTGAGGGCTCCGTGAGATTTTTTGCCAAAAAGCCAAAAACTGGTATATACATAATGCATATTATACAGATTTTTGGCGTAGATTGCATGGATGGAGTCAGAAACTCACAAAATGCCCTGGAAGGCTAAAATAGAAAATGTTTAGGTCTTCTACATATATTTACATATTTGAAAATTTAGGCATCTAGTAGCTCCGTGGAAATATCGGGGGTGTACCCCCTGCTCCTCTCTGTAATAATTACCTTGGTGTACGTGCGTACAGGGGGCCAGTTTCATAAAAATATTCTCGAGTTCTCGAGTCTAGTAGCAGAACTACGCTGGAAGTTTTCGAGATCCGCAAGTCCCATAAAAAGTCACGCTGAAAAAGTTCTCGAGTCAAGTTCTCTGGTCGATTTCGACCAGAGAAAATTTCGCCAACTTGAGACCAACTCGAGAAATTTTTGAAACTCTAAATTCGTAAATTTTTTCTTCCTGCTTCAATAACTTGTATAATTGACTGAATAGATCACTATAAAATCTTCCGTAGATACTTTTACATATAACTTTTAATAGAAAAAAGGTTGTTGTCGCTGAAAACAGACTACTCGAGAACTTGAGAACTCGAGAACTCGAGACGGTTTTTTATGAAACTGGCCCGGAGACGGGTAGGAGGGGGAGGTGGTAGGAGATATCAAAATATCAATGCAATTGTAAGCCTGTAGCTTGTTGTTTAGGTACTTGGGATCTTGTACTTTCTTTAACTTACATTAATAATTAAGAGAAGAAAAAAGCAAGAGAATAGAGACTTTTTATAAGCTATGAGAATAACGTCTGCATTCACTAAGACAAAGTCTTAGTCTCTGAATCAGCCCGAATTTTTTTATTGCTCTTGCTGGCTGGCTAATAATACTACTACAGGTTTTAAATTTTCTGTCGTCTTTAAATTCTGTTTCAGCCTCCAGTATTTCCAGCTCCAGCTCAGTCGTGAAAGGTGGGACGTCTGCTTCGGCGGCGGCTTCTTCTCCCGCCAAACCTTCACCGTCGACTACCGTTTCCGGTTCCTCTGGAGGCCAGGAATCCGGTTCCGTCTCCAAGAAATCCACCTCTTCCGCCCAGGAAGGCAACGCCGTTTCCCTGGAGTCCTATCGTGCCCTAAAGGCGGAGTATGACGCCTTTAAACGTGAAATGGCCCAGCGAATGCGGGAGTTTGAGGAACGCCTGAGCCGGCTGGGGCGTGAAGTTGGCGCCACCGGTTCCTCTAGTACTGTCTGATCGACTGATTTTATTACTACCCCCCCCCCTCCTCCACCCTCTCAAATCCTGACAATTTCTCTGCCTCTATTTTGTTCGGACTCTTTAACTAAAGAATGAAAGAAAGTTGCACACCACCAGACACCAGAAAAAAATCTGGTTCCTCTGGCGGGGCTTGAACCCGCGCGCTGTCTTCCTGGAAACGCGCAGACGCTCTGCCAACTGAGCCATAGGTGAGCTTTCAGTCGGAATTCAAATCCAATGTGTACAACTTTCAACGCACAACACAAGTTCAGCGACTAAAGTGTTGGACTGCAATACTGCCAACCTGTGTGCATGCTGCAACAAATTGTGACCGATTCCTTTACTTCGTAAGGACTGCAGCTGCCTTGCGTAAAAGGTTGGTACGTATGACGATTTAAAAACCTAAACCTAAACCGATTTCACCTTACTCTATAGTATAAGTTTTGGAATGTATAAAAGATTTCTGCATCTGATTTACTTAATCTTAGCATCTGATTTACTTAATCTTAGCTTTTTGAAATTCATAAACTTCTTTTGTTTTTAAATGTGGTGTACATGGTTTGTGAACTATATGAAAACGTAGACTAAGTATTTGAGACATAAAATCGTTTTAAATGTAGGCTGCAACAAGTTGTTGACGGCTTTTTGGTTTGCAAATAACTTAGTTTTGTTTTTTCCCGAAATTTAATGGAAAATTTTTGTGGAAGATTATACAAACGGATGCATTCCCACAAAATATAGTAAAATATTATGGTAATATTCCCACAGATAATGATAATAGTAATGCTGGCCTAATTTCACTGAAACTATGCTGCATGCAAAATGTTTATTCTGGAATTGTTATGCAAATTGTTGACGTAAAATAATGCCAAATTATTAACTGTATTGTATATTTGCTCTGCTTCCTGTCGTTAATTTTATATATCTATTCAATCAGCTAATGGTGCTTGCTAATGTTTGTGTATTTCGCATACTTTGTACTATTTCATTGTTTGTTTTCATGCCGCTTGAATTGTGATTTGAGAGGAGGTAGGCCCGAAATATTCCAGTTTTTTTGAGAAACCGGCTTCTAGTTTTTTCATTTTCTAAAACATTCGCCAAGATGTTTGTATTCTACCAAAAATGTCTAGTGAAACCGCAAATTTCAAAAAATTGGCTCGGCTCTACGTAGTGAATTTAGATTTCAAATTTTAACGACTTAAAATAGATTTATTATAGATGTTGCAACCATCCAGATTTTAGCGAAAAAGGGATAAAAGGCTTAAGCCCGGTTCACACTGCACAAGGTTTAAGGTTTAAGGTTAAACTAGTTTATTTATGTTAAAGCGTTCACACTGGAAGGTTTAAGGTTTAAGATTTAAGGTTTAAGAAAGCCGAGTTAAAATATTTTAACATTGTATTTAAGTTTAATCTTCCTACGTATTAGAAGATATAGTTAATAATTTTAGTTTTATATTTTGTAGATTTCCTGACGTATGCATAGAACTAAAAATTTTTAAAATCCTTGTAGATTTGAATGCACACTGTTTGATATAAGATACCAATGATATTCAGACATTCCTTAAACCTTGCACCTTAAACCCTAAACCTTAAACCTTAAACCTACTGGCACTTTTTTAGGTGGGGGGGGGTGGGGGCCCGCCTTTTACCGGTTCCCCCCTCCACTTTTCGGAGCCCCCCCACTTTCGCCCCCCCCCCCCACTTTTCGGCAAGCCCCCACCCACTTTTTTGGGGGTCGCCCAAAAGTGTCAAAAAATTAAGTTTTTGAGGTCAAATTTTCAAAAATTTTCTCAATTTTTAGCTAATTTATGGACTTATAAGCTCATTTTAAGCTTAAAAACAGCGATTTTTTGCGTTTTTACCTTAAAAATGCTAATTTTTCGCTAAAAATTTCCGTATATTTTACCTTTGGGTCGCCCCCCCACTTTTTGGAAGCCCCCCCCCACTTTCAAAACCCTAAAAAATGCAAGAACCTATTGCAGTGTGAACCGGGCTTTATGTGGATGTAATACTTACTTATGTACTATACATAACGCATATGGTCATCGTTCTGGCATTCCATTAATTAATTAGTTATTTTAATTATATATTTCCGTTATGTCACGTGGCCTTCTGTGAGCTCCCAGTGCCGTGCTGTTGCATTTGTTGTTGACGATGTTTTTTTACTATAATTCCATCAAATTCTTTCTGCTGCTGTACGTAAGCGCGACTGTAACTTATTTTTGCAATTTTACTGATTGTGCTATAGATTTTTGTGTTTGTACTGCTTTGCGTGTATATTATATTTATTGTGCTGTATTGTATTCGAGGATAGCTCTTTTCTGTATAGCTGAGTTGATCAAACTTTTGACTCTTCGAAACTCAATAGCGTGGGATGAAATACCAGTTTTTTTAACATTTAGCTTTTTCGTTGCATTTTTTGTATAACTGGCAGTGACTGTGAGCTTTTTCCATCGCTTAACTGTTATCAACTTACGTATTCACGCAAGCATTAGAATGGATTAATGCATATTATATAGTAGTGGCTGAATAATTGAATTTTAGAATGACGTATTTTGTTACATTGTTTCATTGTAATGCAGTAATGGGAAATCAGTGTAGTAGAGACGATTTATTGCTACACTACAAGTTGAATGAATGCTTTTTCGTACTTTCGTTTTAGTTTGTACATTTACCCGGTACGTATCTCTATTAAGTTTATTATTTACGTTGTCTATTAAGCTGTCGGAAAACGTCGATTGAGTTAGAAGTTGATATGGATATAACACAACTGTTGAACTGTTGAATTAGACTAATCACTAATACCAAAACTTGTAGAATTTTTCCTTGTAGTGTATACTATGTAGAATCGAATAATCGAACACTATGTAGAATAACCCTGTATACGTAATTGCATCATTGTCTCTTAAAAATGAAAACTTACTTAGTTTTCCTTTTGTTTACTGCCTACCCCTGTGAGCCATAGTATTGTAAAGTATTTGTCATATTTATATGGTTTGTAATGTATGCAAATATATTGCAGTCTAGACGCTTGTTGCTTTGATTGCAAAATGTTTATGTATGTATTTTTTGTTTATCGTGGCTTGTTGGTTTGCTGTGATAATTTTTCGTCTTTTTTCAATTTTCTTTAATTTCATGCTTGCTTTCTGATTTCTGTGTCATCCGTCTTGTCTTATGCTGGAAAGTGGTTAGAAGATATTGTTGTGGATTTAGTTCAAAACCTGGAGTAGAAATTCAGAGACCTAGTTTTCTGTTACAGAATACGTATTGTTTCATTTAGTTTTGTACTGTGAATATATTCAATTTTATATATTGTGTGATTGATGGATGTTGCGTAACTTTATTTTGTATTAAGTAAAGGCTAAAGTGTTTTTAGGATTAGGATTATCCAATGTGAAACGGTCATAACGGTAAAGTATTGTTACTATGGTCGATCCTGCAGGCCTAAATTTTACAGTTAACTAAAGAATAGATCCCTCCCTGTAAAAGACTTAGGAATTAATGTTGAGACTTGAGTGTTGTCCGGGTTTAAGTAAGTAAGCATAAGGTAAGTTGATCGTTGGCTAACTCACGAATTGAATATGTTCGTCTCCCGGCTACAAGCAGATTACGTCTAACACTCTTGGTCTAACATCACTTTTCAAAGGACTAGCAAATGTGGTCTCACGTTTTTGTATGAAATAAGTTATAGGTTAATCAAATATTTTCTGTACATACGACATTTTTTGCGCCATGTAGTTAATAAATGGAATTTCATAATCAGCTCTTGCCGTTTCTGATATTTTAATCTTTAAAATTGGTTAGTTTAATGACTTAATGTTTTGAATAATTCAACACAATAAAGAACCAATAAATCCTTGAAAATTTGGAGACAAGAGCTTAACTTCAATCAGTTCACCTTTAATTTTTCTCAATATCCCCGCTTTTTGATCCGGTTGAATTGTTGAATTTCTGGAATCGAATCCGCAAATGAGGGAGCACGACAATGAACGCAGGTATATATAGTAATTCTGTGACTGTGACTTTATTAAAAATGTTGCATCTCTAAAACGGAAGCATTCAGGGCAAATCTATATTAATCTTAGTTTTGAGTTTTATTTGTTAGGAGCTGGGGTCTTCTCCTTATGGCATAACTTCATAAAAATTTGTTAATTTCGTTGGGCGACAATTAAGTCCCCGCTAAAAGCTCGGAAGAAGTTCACGCCTAATTTACAGCGGCAACAGGGACTGAGAAACAGTAAATGTTTGCTAATAAAAACGGAAAACCTGGATATAATTTCGCTTTCGGTATTTTTCGTCAGACTTTGGGACAATATTAAATTACTAGAGCACCAGACAGTGGCACTAACGTTTGTACTAAAATTCTGAAAAATAAGTAAACTGTAAGGAGGAACCTGTTTATGAAAAATAAAATAGAGGGAAAATGTGGAAACAGTGAATTCAGCTGCAGAATGGAAATGTCAGACATTTTTTGACTGATAACACTCATTTGTATGCAGACAAACATTAGATTTCACCGCACCGCAGCGCTATTTTCTCCTTCAGTTTTTTGATCAAAACCTCGGCTTTTCATAATCATAATTTTCAAAAATAAAATCAGTAAGAGTACATACTAGATAAAAGTGTGACAAGTTCTGGATCTCAAAAGGACCTGTTATCAGGCGATGGGTAGTGTTTCCCTAAGCAGACTTTCGCTTGCCGGCCAGGATGCCAGGATGTAAATTAACAATCAGAAGCTTTAGAAATGTACAGCAACAGCTAAAATCATATCCAAATCTAGCTAATGCTAAAAAGCAGAAGCTACGTCTAAACAGCAAACTAAGTCACTGTTAACAAGAGTCCATAATAATTTCCATTATATTATAGAAGAAGAGTAAGCCATTAGAGGGCTCCTCTTCTTGGCATTGCGTAACGGTGCTCCGACCACAATACGCGAATGTTCCCCCGTTTGGGGGGGGGTCGACCAAACCGGCAGCGCATACCCCCCTCCGTTTGGTGGGGGGGGGGGTAGCAGGAAAGAGGTCCCCGTTTGGTGGGGGGTAGCCAACAGCCAATCAGATTGCAGAAACCTCCCCTCCGTTTGGTGGGGGGGGGGGTAGAGCAGAGGATTACGGTAGTTTTTGTATGTTGTATGCAAAAGTTGTATGCAAAAGTGTTGTTGGAAGGTTTAGTGCTGAACGTTTTGCGGAAACAAATGTGTGTGTGCAGGAAAAAGAAGAAATCGAAAATGTCATCGTGTATAACCAAGAGTGCATAATTGCACTATATATTAGAAGAAGAGTAAGCCACTAGAGGGCTCCTCTTCTTCGCATTGCGTAACGGTGCTCCGACCACAATACGCGAATGTTCCCCCGTTTGGGGGGGGGGGTCGACAGGCATACCCCCCTCCGTTTGGTGGGGGGGGGGTAGCCGAAAGAGGTCCCCGTTTGGGGGGGGGTCACAAAAAGTGGTCCCCGTTTGGGGGGGGGGGTCGCCAACAGCCCATCAGAATCAGCCAAACTTAGCCTGCTTGAGCGACCCCCCCCCCAACCGGGGACCTCTTTCAGCCAACCCCCCCCACCAAGCGGGGACCACTTTCGGCTACCCCCCCCCCCAAACGGAGGGTGGTATGCCTGTCGACCCCCCCCCACAAACGGGGGAACATTCGCGTATTGTGGTCGGAGCACCGTTACGCAATGCCAAGAAGAGGAGCCCTCTGGTGGCTTACTCGTTTTCTGTAATATAAGGAATTAATTATGGACTCTTGCTGTTAACTTTGTAGCTGGGATACTAAATAGAATATGTTTAATACCCAACAATGTAAAGTTTCATTCGACAACAATAATCAAAATACTCTCTGCTGTCGGCGTTTGAAAATATCCATATTTAGCTTCGGGATTAGTTTCACACTCTACTCTCTTTCACTTTCTTCTTCTTCTTCATCATCTTCCTGCTCCAGTGCCGACAGTACAAAAAGGATCTCTTGAACCTTATGAGTTATGACTACAAGGTGGTCCACCTTAAACTTAAAGTCTGACCAAAAATATAGGAAGCGAAATTGTTTTGCTTATACTGATTTAGCGGTACATTTTGCTGCAGCAATGAATATATTTTCTGAACCGTGATGGCTTGAACTTTCCTTTGGCTGAAAAAGATATTTAAAAAATAAAATTCATCAAAAGAAGTCGATTTTTTAGGTTTTGAAAGATCGGTGGATGTCAAGAATTAACAGTTTGGTGGAAAATTAGCCCATGTGAAAAAACATATTGTATCCTAAATCAGCTAATTTTGTCAAGAATTGCGATAGTTATTCAATTTTATCGATTTTCAAAATCCTTTGATCTTTGCCGCTTTTCAAACTTTGGCTATTTCTCGAGACTCGCTGTATAGAAAAATTTTTCAATTAGGTTTTCAGGACCGCTTATGTGTCAGCTTTGTGATGAATAAAATGATATAAAGTTTTCGTGGCTACGACTTATACCTATTGGCCTTGCAACCTATTTTTAAACAAATTCTTTTTAGCTGGTTTATACTGGCTGTGGCAAATCAATGCGACATAGGACAACTTGTCAAAAATAAGCTGAAATGGGGAAATTGTTTAAAAATTCATTGCTAGCGCAATATAAGTCGTAGCCACGAAAACTTTATATCGTTGGAGTCACCTCAGATTTTTACTCAATTGTGCTAGATTCGCTTTGCCCAAGTTTTTGGGTCAAAAAGTGGTATATATTTTCCGGAAAAATCTACTTTCAAATTTTGAATAACCACATAGATTTGATCACATGTAAGCTGACACATAAGCGGACCTGAAAATCCATATAAAATATTTTTCATGGAGTGAGTGGCGAGCAATATACATCCAGTTTTCAAATTCTTTTTCAACCTAAGAAACGTTCATGCCATGACGGTTCAGAAAATATATACTTGCTGCAGCAAACATGTACCGTTCAATCAATATGAACAAAACAATTTCGCGCCATACATTTTTTGGTCAGTCTTTAGTTTAGATTTACTGTGCTTGCACAAATTTTACTTTACTGACAACTAATATCATCAGAAATTAACATTGAAATAAACCTAGGCAAACATAACAGACCATTTATAACAGTTCTAAACAGGAGATTCAAACAAACCTAACAGTTAGTTTAATTTTAATAACAAAAAATAAACCTCATCCCAACAGGTAATGCAAAATCAAACCAAATTTAAGCATTTCAAAGTGGAGAGTTATTGTGTTTTCATCAAAGGACTGTAACTAATTTTTGTTAATTAATAAATTTTTATTGGTTACTCGACTACATAAGAGAGTTTCAAATGCGAAGATTTAGCTGCAAGCGAGTTTCTGGAAGATCATTTTGGTAGCTTACAGCTGAAAATGCGGGTTTTACAGACTGTTATCTAATACAAAACCGGTAAAATCTGTGTGGTAAGCTCAATTCTTTGAGTGCTAAAAGCTAGATTTAAATCTCGAGGAGTGCGAGATTAGGTAGTGAGATTTTTGGAATTCTTACACACACATCAATCCAAAAAAAACAAAGTTTATTTGAAAGACTTTAAGCAATCTGCTTGCACCACAAATAGGCATAACCACCGATGGCTTCAAGGATCAAGAAAACAAAATAAAAGTGCCACAACTGGGGCAGTAGAAGCATGGCACAAGTCAAAAGGACAAAGGTGAGGGACGGTATAAAAGTAGTATGAAAGGGGAGGGGCAGGGACCGTCCACCACCCGTCACCTGGGGAAACACGCGTTTCTGAGTCAGAAAATCCTCCAACGCCTCATCTTTGCGTCGAAACAGGTCGTAGAGCCACCGATTTAGGGCTGCGGAATCGTCCACCGAGGGAACTGCTGAGATGGGAATTCGCCGAAGGGCTATGTGGACCTGCGGTTTCTGGGAGGAGAGCCAGGGGACCATGGGAGTGGCGTCGCGACGTCTGCCGTCCGGACCGAGCGGTAGACTCTCCTGGTAGAGCAGGGTTACGTCATAGATGGCGTCAAGGCTGGGTCGGAGCCTTTGCAAGGCCAGTTGGGTTCCGCGCAGACGCGGAAAATAGTGGTGCTTCAGTGGAGCGACTCCTGAAATAGAAAAAGTATGTTATATTCAACCATTTAATTATGTTTGAGATGGCTGTTCAAATATATAAAAATAGTGTAATGCTGACTACAAACGATGTTGCTGCACGAAATAAAGTTGCTGCATAATATAGTTAATTACGCAACTTCTACTAAAAAATTTAGATATGATTATACAACATATATATACAGGTAGTTACGGAACCGTTGCATTTGTATAGCCAATTTTCGCTATAACTGATTGACAAGTAAACATTTTCATAATACAAATACAAACATAGGTATTAGCATACATTAACACGGGGTCCGATTTTGGGGGGTCTACCCCGACCTCGGCGAAGGGTCTACCCCAAAAAAATTCCAAAATTTTAAGGGGGTCTGTCCCGAAATTAGTAAAAATTGTGAATTTTTAACGGTTTTGACAAAAAATTAGTAAAACATGACAATTTTAAGCGATTTTTAAGAAATTTTTTGAAACAATCCCTAAAATTTGCTAAAAAATTACCTCTTTTTGGTAAAAATCGCTGAGGGGTCTACCCTTTTTTCCCTTCTGGACGAGAGGGTCTGCCCTTTTTCCCTTTTCGCTGAGGGGTCTACCCTTTTTTCCCTTCTGGACGAGAGGGTCTGCCCTTTTTCCCTTTTCGCTGAGGGGGTCTACCCTTTTTTCCCTTCTGGACGAGAGGGTCTGCCCTTTTTCCCTTTTCGCTGAGGGGTCTACCCTTTTTTCCCTTCTGGACGAGAGGGTCTGCCCTTTTTCCCTTTTCGCTGAGGGGTCTACCCTTTTTTCCCTTCTGGACGAGAGGGTCTGCCCTTTTTCCCTTTTCGCTGAGGGGGTCTACCCGTTTTTTGTCGGTCTGGGGGGGTCTGCACACCCCCCATTCCCCCCCACGTTATCCTATGGGTATTAGGCTAATTAATTTTTATTTAATAGCAACAGTTAACAACACTGACCTTGTTCTCTGGCTATTTTCTCGCCCTTGGCCACTAATTCACTGAACCGTTCGTGAGATAGTTTGAACAGAGTTCCTTCCGGATAAATTACCATCCAGAAATTAGAATTTTCCAGGGAATTTAAATATTCTAAAGATCGCTCAGCAATATCAGCTCGAAATCCGCCTTCCCTTCTGACATAAACGCAGCCGTGGTGACTGAATCCCCAGCCGTAGAGAGGCACCCAAAGGAGTTGATCCTAAGAAAGAATAAAAGATTTCTAAATCATTACCTGGCCTATATAACTGGCCAGCCACAGTATCAAATTAATTAAAAAATTAATTAATGAATTAGTTCAGCTAAGCACGGTTTTGCTCAGTAGCATAGTTAATTGTAGGCACATAAGGAAGCCGTCCCTCAATAAGATTACACTAAAACGCAAGATTTAAAGATCATCAAATCACGATTTAATATATAATTATTTAATTGGCGAAACTTTCGCAAAACGTAACATAATTACAAACCGATAGCACTTGGAATTCTTTAAGTTCATTGACATTACTATATATATATATATATATATATATATATATATATATATATATATATATATATATATATATATATTATATATATATATATATATATATATATATATATATATATATATATATATATATATATATATATATATATATATATATATATATATATATATATATATATATATATATATATATATATATATCAATAAAGAAATAGAACCACAAGGCTAAATCATACTTTGAGCATATATCGGATACTGCCAGCACTGCCTTGGCGAATTGCCAACATATCTGCAACTATCCAATCCATTGGGGTTTGGTGATTGGAAATGTAGAGCACATTCTCTTTTTTCTGCAAAAATTTTCAATTAGGTATCAGAATTTATACCTCACATTGATAATTACTATTTCATTAAGCAAAGTAATTTACAAAAGTATGCTTCAACATAAATTACACAATGCAATGCTGTAATAAATTCTAATTTACTATTCCTTCTTGAAAATTACGTGCCAATTAGAAATTAGGATGTAATGTATATTTAAAACTAAACCAACATTATTCCAGGCTTATGATAATAAAACCTGTCAAAACAGGTTACCTAACAATACTTCAATGTTAATAATACATTAATTAATTATTAATTTAATTATCCGAACCTTAAGCAGCTCATCAATATCCCCATAGAAAAGGATCTGCGCTTCAGTACAGGTCTCGAACAGATAGAGGACAAATTTCTGATACCAGCCCCAGAGAAAATCGTCAACCCAGTGATACTTATTTCCGGGAAGACATTTGCATATCATCAGCCAACTGATCAGCACGATCCCATAAGGCACTGCGGGAGGAAACAGGAATACGGCTGCCACCACAAGTCTAATATGGACCGACTTTCGGGCAAGCAGAAGGGCGGTGACAGAAAATATCAGGGTGGCGCAGATATGTATGAGCATTTTGGCGCTTCCTAAAATTAGAAGTATTTGAATTTGAATTAGAATTATTTGAATTTGAATTAGAATTATGTGAAAGTCTACAGACAAATGCGGAAACGGATAATAGCTAATGATGAAGAAATTTCAGAAAAATATGAAATATTAAAACAAATGTTTTCTTATTTTGTTAATGCCTGCAAAACTGTTTGTTGTGAGACAACTAGACCAAAAATAGGAATGGTAGAAATTTAAAATTGACAAAATTTCAAATGGTCGACAAAACTCCCTAGTTAGCCAGAATAAGCGACTTAACGCTAGTTTAGACGTTCATAAGACTAGATTTAAATTGTAAAGATTAAAGATGATTGCATTGTATCAACGGAAAGTTAATATAACATAAACAGAAAGAAAAAATAACAAAAATTAATGCCAGTTTTTGACATAAAAGAAAGCGAATATTTATTAAGGCAATGGATTTGGAATTGTGTATTGCAACACAATGCATACCATCATTTCCGGAATGCACACCTCACTGGTTCAAAAATTTAGTGTCAAACGGATAGTAAAGAGATCGTAGGTGATACTCATACAAAATTTCAAATAAAATCAAAACTCATTGTATTTTGCAATACAACTATGTTATTTTGAAACGAAATGGAAAAATAACAAAGTTTGAGCTAAGCATATATTCCACAGTAGCGGATGAAATCTCATTAGGCCCTTTTTTTCTAGGGCTAAAATTAAATTATCTTCAAGTTTCTGCATAGACTCTTTTGTGTGCTACAAATGGTCTTTGTATAGAGGGGCTCATTATGCAGTTTGAAGCCACAAAAACGCTGTATAATAATTTTCTAGCTAAATTAAGCTAACATTGTAAGCTAAAGTCTGACTTGGCCAGTTCAGATATATCCTGACATGAAGATCTCCTACATTTATTTATTGATTAACGGGAACAAAGACAGGGAAAAATTTCTAGCATACCTAAGTTTGTGTGAAAAAAGCGGCTTTTGAATACGATAGGAGTAGAACAAGTAGGCCCCTAAAAGGGGCATTATTCCGCTTGAGAGCTGCAGTGTATAATGAGTAGATTAGAGTAGTAGTTTTATACCATAAAAGTGAGTGAAATTGTAAGAAAGTGATAGCAGGGTTGGATGGAGTTAACTGATTTGCAAAGTTGCAGCAGCAGTGTTGGAGGTTGAATTTAATAATTGTCCAATGCACTAATGGGAATAATACGAATGGTTTACTTGTTGCTTGTGATAGGTCTTTCACGTCATAGATAGCAAGACTATTGAGCATTACAGCTACTGTCATATTTGAGTGCAAAGAAAAAGAAATTTTAAAGAAAGAAAGAAAGAAAGAAAAGAAAAGAAAAAGAAAGAAAGAAAGAAAGAAAGAAAGAAAGAAAGAAAGAAAAGAAAGAAAGAAAAGAAAGAATCTTTCTTTCCACTGAAATATGACAGTAGCTGTAGCAGATTTAAAACACTTGTCCTAATGCCGCTCAGCAAAGTTGAAGAATATTGTTAACTTAATAAAATAAATAGTTTCTTAAACTAGCCTGTTGTGGTCGGTCACTGTTAAGTATGCAGTAACTTTAATGGTTAGTTTCTTAAGCGTAAAGCCAGGAATAAAGATGCAAAAAAATGGGGTCTACATATAAGGTTTCGAACACATTTCGCGGAAAGGCTCTGTTGTCGGATTGGGTTATTGGAGAGACTGGAGTTGGAGCAAGAAGAACCTCCTTCGATGCCATGCTGACTATTGAAGATAGGCTTCTCGTTGAGCCACACAAACACAAGACTGTTCAACTGAGCATAATGCTGTTCTGATTATGTAATTTGCATATTCTTCCAAATCCAACCATTTAATTTCTTCTTTTCGATTTTAGCGGGGGGGGGAAGTGAAAGCAGACAAAAATTTCTTCATGTGCCCCTTCTATTTCAATATAAAATCAGTCGTAAAAAATTAAGCCATTTTTACCACAACATCAATCCCAAAAATTAAATGCAACTTTTCATTGATTGTCAAATACGTAGCCCCCCACGGCTAAAAAAAGGTGCTGGAAAACAGTGCTAAACATACAGAAACATGCCATTTAGAAATTGGAGCTCAGTGTTAAGCATCCATTTCCCGAAGCAATCATTCCGCCTCCAGGCGGAATAAAAAAATAGCTGAAACTGTTTATGTTATAGAAAAAAAGTGCAGCTGGCTGGAGCGGCTTTGTAAGCTATTATAGAAGCCGACAAATTTTTAGCACCTAAAACGCTAGGCTTGTTAAAGACACGTATGGCTTGACTGTGGGGGAAAAAAAGCTTTAAGCTTGAAGTAGCTTTCAAGCTAAACCGGCCGGCTTAAAAGCTAGACATAAACATCAGTTAACGACTGCTGTTTATTTCTCAGCTTTTTTCTGGAAAAAATTATTATCCCTGGCAGTTCTCCTCGTGTTTACAGGCAGATACTATTTGTCTCAAACACATGCTGTTCTGGAAAATTATATCTCAAGAATATATATAATTCTGTAAGGGAAATCATTTCTGCACGGAAGTGTAATCAGTAACCTAATAGGTGGGTAGCATTGTCGGTCATCCATTGGTTAGCCGGCCGGGCCGAGCCGGGCCAAAACGGGCCAGTTCGACTCTAAGAAAAAGTTGTGAAAGCACTAAAATTAGCTAAACTTTACATATTTTGGTTATTTTACAGCAACATTTAGCGTTTCTTAATATCGTTTCCAAGTCGTATTTGAAATAATATTGCTAGTAAAACTTTGGAAATTTGCTTTTAACGGACCAAACTTTATTTTGCCAGGTTGTGGGCCAGGCCGGGCCGAAAATTTTTGCCAGAGGGCCGGAACGAGCAATACTTTGGAATAGGCCGGCCGCCGGACCCGCCTGAAAAAAAATCAGCACCATGCTCATCTCTATAACTATAACCAAGAGTCTATAACCTAGTGGGCACATTTCATTCATGCAAAAGTATGCAAATGAGTTTGTGATTTGTAATAAAACTTCCAAATATATAAATGATAGTATGACAAGGGTCATATGACACATCCTTTGCACGTTAATGGCTGACCGACCGTCCTTATGAATCGTACAAGTCTGCCCCAAGCCTAAATGAAGAATGAAAGAAAGTTGCACGCCACCAACCACCCGAAAAAATCGGGCACCTGGCGGGACTGGAACCCACGGTCTCCTACTTAACGCGCAGACGCTCTACCAACTGATCCACAGCTACTTCAGTGGAATGAGCTTTAAGGAATTGAGCTCATAATACATAGAGAATGCGAACGCTGTTATGACTGAATTATATCGTAAATCGTGCAATGTTCTGCATCTCTTTGACCATTAGACACCATAGCTGTACCTTGAGAAAAAGTTGGGGGGGAAGATAGCCGAAATTAGGATGGGCCTAGGTAGGGTTTGGTCATTTCAAGTGGGATTGGGTTCAAAAAATTGGATGATTTTTGAATTTTTAGCGGAAAAACAAAAATTTAGCAATTTTTAGCCAAAATTTCCAAATTTTAAGGGTGGGGTCAGGCAAAATTGTGGCGTCTGAGATCTGGCAATTTTGGATAAGATCGGCTCGAAAACTTCGAGGATGGGGTCGGGGCCTTTTCCTTTGGGGAGACTAGAATTTGAATCTAAAATTGAAAGTGGTCATAAAATGATTCAGATCTATTTCTTCTACCGCAGGGAAAAATCGTTTTTGGAGGTCTTAGGCTGACACAGTGTTCGTCTTCGGGTAAATAGACAGTTTAACTTTAACAGCAGTTTAACTGAGAAATGCTTAAGGACACAAAAACATACAAAAAGAAAGAAAAAGTAACACTACATCTAACAGTGTACATACATATCTAAGATAGTGACAATAAAAACCACTGGAATTGCGAACAGATAACAAGAGAAATAATGAATGGAGAGCGCTTTCAATGACCTTTAACCCCCTAAGCATAGCATTTAATCAGGCATGGCAGAAACTGAAGAAACAGCACGTGAAAAGAGCATGATTTGAAAAAATTTGTGGAAAAGCTAACGTTATAAAATACTGTTTAGGTAATTTTTCAGCATAAAGCTTTCACGCCTCCTTTTAGGGACATGGGAAACGTTTTCTCTGAATCACAACTTTCAGACGGCTATCCTGTTTAGAATTTCAGGGAACGAAAATAAAAACTAATCGATTTATGAAAAAGTATTAATCTGAAATTATTAATCAAGAATATCTTTCGATTATTTTTGGCCTATAGATCGTCATCCCGGTCCGGCCTGACATCCATTTGTTAGTTAGAGAATTTATTGTCTGCGAGATGGAGCGGGCCGGATCGATTCCAAGGTAATGTTGTGAAAGCCTAAAATTAGCAAGTTTACTCATTCTGGTTATTTTACAGCAAAATTTAATGTTTCGTAGTAAATTCAGCATTTCCATGTTGTATTAAAGGGTTTGAATTTTGATAATGGTAGTAAAATTTTGGAAGTTTGGTTTTGGCGGGCCGGGCCGGCCCGAATTTTGTCAGCTTTCGGGCCGGGCTAGGGAGAAAATTTTTTTCAACGGACCGTACTGGACCGAGGCAAAGTTTTCGACTTGCCGAAAAAGTCCGACCCACGCTCATCTTCATGGCAATTTAAATTGGTC
>JASAND010031510.1:0-16060 GCA_030248195.1 Trissonchulus latispiculum | reverse complement strand
TGTAGTTATATATATTTTTTCTGACCACTTTTTGTTGTTTCAAAGGATCAAAATTGTCTTCTGGCTGGCGCCCTGGTTTCACCGGATAATATATATAAGGTATATATGTATATATAACTCAAACTGATAAAACTCTAAACTAAGCTACGCAACGCTAGACTCTTTTTAAAAAGCTTCACCTGTTTGAAAAATTTTTCGAGCCATTCTGTGGTTCGCTGAAGCAAAATTTGACTGAGCTTTTGTGTGTGCATTTTAAATTGCATTTTGCAAAAAAAGCATCTCAAAGCTTTGCCTATAGGGATTTTCTGGTGCGCCCAGCTCATTCCCGGTATCTGTTTTGCCGTCCGACGTACCTATTTTGGGGCTGGTTCCAGTTTGCCGTTTGAAGGGTCAGTCGGGTGGGGGGTCAAGTGGTCGAAAATAAAGTTTTTCAAAAGTGGTCAAATTTGGTATCAAATGAAAGCCCTAAGTGAGCTGAGCAACTTTTGTCATAGAACTGCGTACCCAAAGTGGCTGTAGTGTGGTGGGGTGGGGTGAGGACTTAGGCAATTTTGGGTCAAAAATAAAATTTTTCGAAAGTGGTCAAATTTGGTATCAATGAAACTCCTAAGTGAGCTGAGAAACTTTTGTCATAGAACTGCGTTCCCAAAGTGGCTGTAGAGTGCTGCTTACCGTTAAAAAGTTGCGCCCCGGACCGGTTATGGCGGCGATGTTTTTTTCCGGTTTCTCCTATTTGATGGTTGTATTGTACATAATGTTCGCCGCTTTCACGTGATCTGCAGCGGTGGGCCAACCTAAATGGCTATGGGGTCTAGTAGTACCCTCTAAAGAATTTAAGAATCGCTACTTTTTTGCGCCGCAGCTGCGCCACAGCGCCGCAGCGGCGCCGCAAATTCGGCTCATAGCGAAAAGTGACCATTTTTGTGGTCGTCGCTCAGGTCGAACGTTACGAGCTGGAGCTGATTTCTTTCTATATTCAGAAATTACATATATTGAACTAACTAACGTTCCAGGTTGCGTTTCTCTATCACTTCCCTAGCGGCCACGGTGGCCCGTCAAAGATGGCGAAAACTCGAAAAATGAAACATCGAAATTTCTCGCTATCTATTTAACTTTGAAAGCTCAAATCTTCCATACAATGGTTTTCTGGCACGGAGAATCGATTCCCTTAGTCAGTTTTACCGTTAGACCCACCCATCTTGCTGGGCTGGTTCCACTTTGCCGTCGGGAGGGTCAAGTCGGAAACCGCTTCCTGGAGGTCCATAGTAGGCTCTACCTGGCCTCTCAAAACTTTGTCTATAGGGTTTTCTGGTGTGCCCAGCTCATTCCAGGTATTCGTTTTGCCGTCCGACGTACCTATTTTGCTGGGCTGGTTCTATTTTGCCGTTTGAAGGGTCAGTCGGGTCAAATGGTCGAAAATAAAGTTTCTCAAAAGTAGTCAAATTTGGTATCAAATGAAAGCCCTAAGTGAGCTGAGCAACTTTTGTCATAGAACTGCGTACCCAAAGTGGCTGTAGAGTCCTGTGGTGGGGTGGGGACTTAGCGACTTTATGTCAAAAATAAAAGTTTTCAAAATCGGTTAAATTTGTGTCGAATTAAAGTTCTAAGCGAACGGAAGAACTATCGCCATGGAACCATCCATCAAAAGTTGCTGTGTCGGATTTGTCTTTACTTTCACAGCCGGAATTTAAATTATAGACATAGGCCCGACACACATATTATATAGTCAAGCGGGGAAAAAAACCCACTTTTTTTTCTTGGACCAGAACTTTCGACTGGTTTGGGTTAGCACGAGTTTGATACTATATTTAATTAGGGTTTGCCCTAAGCTTTTGAATGAGGTATAGTTTGTCTCTCTAGACCCTGCCGTTATGGAGAAATTAAAGTTTTCCGTGTCGGGAAAAAACCCAATGCGGGAAAAAAACCCATCGGCGGGAAAAAAAACCCACCCGGATTTTTTGCTGGAAGCGTGCCAGAACAATTTTGACGGTGCCATTTGAAAGAGCGGGTTGTTTTTAGTAGGTCTACATCGAAAAATACCAACATTTTTGAAAAATTTCAGAAAAAATTGAATTTTGAAAATTTTGTATGTTTAACACGTAAACATAGGCAAATTTTGGAAATTTTTTAAAAGTGTTTATTTTTGGCAGTTTAAGCATCCTATCGTGTAGAAAACGTGTTTTTCCTGTATTTAGAGCCAAACTAGACCCATTTTAAGGCAAAAATAAGCATTTTTGGCCAAAATTGGAATTTTGGCTTGAAATGGCACCATGTCCGATTTAGACCCCCTGGACCACCCATAACAGAACGAACCTGGGTAAAACCTATACCAACTTAATCTATAGGCTCTATTAAACAAATGTATGTATTAGTTTGACCTTTCCTGCTAACGGTTAGAAAAATATTCAATTTTGAAAAGTGGGTTTTTTCCCCGCCGATGGGTTTTTTTTCCCGCCAACTCTAGGTCACCCCCAGGTCGCACGGGAGGGGTTAGAGCAGTGTGGCATATATCATCATGAAGCCCAACAGATGCCCTACACATACATACTATCCGCTTTGGTCTAGGTCTTGCCAGTAGTTCAGGGTGGCCAGCCAAAGTTTGCCAAATTTCGGCACTTGGACGGACCAAAATTTTCGAAAATTTCAAAGTCCCAAAAAATTTGCAGGGAAGCAGTGGGAACAACAATAATGCAGCCTCCAGGGTTATTTTTGACGCTCTTCAAGATAGGCTATTAAAATCCTATATAGCTCATACCGGTAAGCCCACACTGGAGGTGGGTTTTTTCCCGCATATTAAAATGGGTTTTTTCCCGCTTGACTATATATCCTCTTTTGTGCGGAGCATTTTTGTTACTTGTACATAATATGGGTGTAAAAGGCGCTGCGCGGCCCTTAGAGACCCGTTCGATCGAGCACCGTGCCAGCTAAATATATACTCAATTTTGCTAAATGCTAAATAAAATTTTTCGAAAGTTGTCAAATTTGGTATCAAATGAAAGCCCTAAGTGAGCTGAGCAACTTTTGCGGTGTCGGATTTATGCCTTTCTCAACCGGAATTTAAAGGATAGACATAGGCCCAACACACATATTATCCCCTTTTGTGCGGAGCATTTTTGTTACTTGTATATATAGCTAACCACTTTTGCAGAGGGGAAGGCGGCCCTGCCCGGATTGGACCGCGCATGGATTCGACCGGATTTAACGTTTAGGCAACGTGAGCGGGATAGGAAATTACGGGAAGAACTGGCGGCTCGCCGGGACCGCGGCGAAAAGGTTAAAATCTTCCGGGGCAAGATTGTCCCAAATCTTACCAAACCTAACGTCCCGGGTACCGGTGGGACGCCGGATCGACCCCCAAACAGCGAGTGATCACTGACCCAGTCTCTGAACTAACTACTAATGTGAATGAACCCCTTAGAAGCCTAAAGTGCGTGTATTTCAATGCTCAGTGTATTAGAAATAAGTTAGATGACTTAAGTTATTTAATAGATGATATGTCTCCTGATATTATTTTTGTATCGGAAACATGGTTAGAAAATTATAATCAGGATTCTCTCCTTAGTTTTGCCGTAGGATATAATCATAGGGGTCGCGGTAGCGACCCCTATAATATGAGTGAAAATGGTCGAATGACCGTGTATAACAAGGCTGCGCAGAAGCTGCGCAGATTCCTGCGCAGATCCTGCGCAGATTATGTGCGCAAAAAATTGTACGTGTCGAGTTTAGTATGTGTGCGAAGTTTCATCCCCGTACCACTTTCCGTTAAAAAGTTGCGCCAAAAATCGCTTACGAGAGTGATGTTTTTTTTCCGGTTCTCCGCTTTGACGTCTGGTAAGGGGGTTTTGTAGCTTTAATAACAACAGATAGAAAAATTTTTGCCTATGAAAACCATATATATTCTTGGAGTACGCAACAAAAATAAGCCGGTAGGCTAGTTTTTATGCCTCCCAGAGCCGGAAAAAATTTTTGACGGGGGGCCAAAGTCGGTCAAAACGCTAAAATGGCCAAAAAGTATGCTTCAATGTCACCTTAATAAGTCAGACTGGGCTATATATGGGGCAATACTGCCTATATGGCTAAATAGGTCACATATCAGGGTCGTTCAATTGCTATATGATTTTCCTGCCGGGGGCGTAATTTTTGGGTACTGGCCTGCCAAAGTTGGTGAATTTTGGGTCCAACTTTGAACTTAGTTTTTTCGCTTATTTTGCGACCTGGAAGGCTCAGATCTTGCGTGCAAAGGTTTTTGCGGACGGAGAATCGATTCCCGCTATCACTTTTGCTACCCGACTGACCCAAGTTGCTGGGCTGGTTCCACTTTGCCGTCTGGAGGGTCATGTCGGCAACCGTTTCCTGGAGTTCCATACTAGGCTCTACTTGGCCTCTCAAAACTTTCTCTATAGGGGTTTTCTGGTGCGCCCAGCTCATTTTCGGTGTCCGTTTTGCCGTCCGACTTATCCATCTTGCTGGGCTGGTTCCACTTTGCCGTCTGGAGGGTCATGTCGGCAACCGTTTCCTGGAGGTCCATACTAGGCTCTACTTGGCCTCTCAAAACTTTCTCTATAGGGGTTTTCTGGTGCGCCCAGCTCATTTCCGGTGTCGGTTTTGCTGTACAACGCACCCATTTTTCTGGGCTGGCTCCACTTGACCGTCTGAGGGGTCTGAGGTCAGGTGGTCCAAAATAAAATTTTTCAAAAGTGGTCAAATTTGGTACCAAATGAAAGCCCTCAGTGAGCTGAGCAACTTTTGTCATAGAATTGTATGCTCAAAGTGGCTGTAGGGTGCTGTGGTGGGGTGGGGTGGGGACTTAGGCGATTTTAGGTCAAAAATGAAATTTTTCAAAAGTGGTCAAATTTGGTACCAAATGAAAGCCCTAAGTGAGCTGAGCAACTTTTGTCATAGAATTGCATGCTCAACGTGGCTGTAGAGTGCTGTGGTGGGGTGGGGTGGGGACTTAGGCGATTTTAGGTCAAAAATGAAATTTTCCAAAAGTGGTCAAATTTGGTACCAAATGAAAGCCCTAAGCGAGCTGAGCAACTTTTGTCATAGAATTGTATGCTCAAAGTGGCTGTAGGGTGCTGTGGTGGGGTGGGGTGGGGACTTAGGCGATTTTCGGTAAAAAATGAAATTTTCCAAAAGTGGTCAAATTTGGTACCAAATGAAAGCCCTAAGCGAGCTGAGCGACTTTTGTCATAGAATTGCATGCTCAAAGTGGCTGTAGAGTGCTGTGGTGGGGTGGGGTGGGGACTTAGGCGATTTTAGGTCAAAAATGAAATTTTCCAAAAGTGGTCAAATTTGGTACCAAATGAAAGCCCTAAGCGAGCTGAGCAACTTTTGTCATAGAATTGTATGCTCAAAGTGGCTGTAGGGTGCTGTGGTGGGGTGGGGTGGGGACTGCGAGCTGAGCGACTTTTGTCATAGAATTGCATGCTCAAAGTGGCTGTAGAGTGCTGTGGTGGCGTAGGGTGGGGACTTAGGGGATTTTAGTCAAAAATGAAATTTTTCAAAAGTGGTCAAATTTGGTTCCAAATGAAAGCCCTAAGCGAGCTGAGCAACTTTTGTCATAGAATTGTATGCTCAATGTGGCTGTAGGGTGCTGTGGTGGGGTGGGGTGGGGACTTAGGCGATTTTCGGTAAAAAATGAAATTTTCCAAAAGTGGTCAAATTTGGTTGGTTGGTTGGTTCTTTGTTGCGCATACATATGTAAAAGAATGGAAAACAAGAACCAAAAATGCTCCTTCGTCGCATGTAAAATACATATGAGTACTCTCAGGCAGGTTGTACAAACACGGAAACTAGCCTGTAAAATGCATATGAGTGGCGTTGAGGTTGTAAATTAAGGAAAACAAGTTGCAACGGCTTAACATATGAGCCTGTCCTACAACGAGGCTCATATTGGCGTCACAGTGCAGCCTTCTTAAAGATCATCAGGTCATCATATTAAAGAAAAAACGAATGAATAGACATAACATGTTAACATTGTGGCTTGAAAGAAATGGACAGAACGAAGTGAACTGCGACACCTCAAGTTGAACTGTACCTGCAAGCTGATGTTTCCCGAAACACCATGGCACCTACTATTTCCGGAAGCACTATAGTACAGTACACACCTACTGTATTCTCGGAACACTATGACACACTACTCTCACATACGTAATGCTTTCCCCACATGGCTCTGAGTCAGAGCGCAAAGTGGCATGCCGTATAATGCGTATGCACAGTATAATGTCTTAGCGACAAGATGTGTGAAGGACAATTTTGTAATGAAAAGCTTTTTATATATACGTGCTATTTATATGAAGGTCAAACATCGACAAATTATATTCTGACATACGCCAATATGAGCCTCGTTGTAGGACAGGCTCATATGTTAAGCCGTTGCAACTTGTTTTCCTTAATTTACAACCTCAACGCCACTCATATGCATTTTACAGGCTAGTTTCCGTGTTTGTACAACCTGCCTGAGAGTACTCATATGTATTTTACATGCGACGAAGGAGCATTTTTGGTTCTTGTGTTTTTAGATCGGATAGAAAAACACGTATACATGGGGGAGTATTAGCTCTTATAAAGGATAGCTTGGACTGTAAGAAGGTGGAAGAATTATGTATCGAAGGGTACATAGAAATTCTTTGGATCAAACTTAAACTTTTGAAACATACTTTTGTTGACGTTGGCGTTGTTTACCGGTCTCCGGTGGCTCCTTGGAATGTTGACGAAAATTTTAGAAATCATCTCCAAAATAAAATAAGCAATTCAGATTTGATATTAGTTGGCGATTTTAACTTACCAAATTTATTTAGCAATGTAAATTTGAGAACGGCAAACGAAACAGAATATAGTTTGCTTTTTCATGAGCTTGGCCTTCATCAATTAGTAGACAGCCCCACTAGATGTAACAATTTTCTAGATTTGATTTTTACCACAGATGATCAATTGTTAACCAAGGTCGAAGTCTCTGAACCATTTGGTAGTAGCGACCATAATTTAGTTTCTTTCGAAGTTGTTGGTAAGGCTATTGAAAAGAAAAAGAAAGTTATTTGTTTTTATGATTTTTCTAGAGCAGATTATTTAGGTCTAAATGCATTTCTTGACACCATTGCATGGGAAACTCTACTTTTAAATTCAACAGTAAATGAAATGTGGGTTACTTTTAGTAACATCTTAGAATATGCTATTAATCTATATGTTCCCAAGAGGAGGGCAGCTAGCAAATCTTTTAAATGGTCCCGGGCCACCCGACAAAAGTTTAAAAGAAAAAAGAAATTATGGCAGATGTATAAGAGAACTCGTCTTGATCGTGATAGAAATGCTTTCAGAGCTGCTGCTAAAGAAGCTACTGATGAGGCTGCAGCAGACGTGCGGAGGCATGAAAACAGCATTCTAAATTCTGCTTCTCTAAGCCGTTTTTATAATTTTGTCAACTCGAAAATGACTTCTAAAAGTGCTATACCGGCTCTTGAAAAGGATGGTGTCGAAGCCACTACTTGCAAACAGAAAGCTGAACTACTAAATCGTCAATTCTGCAGTGTTTATACTCAGGATAACATGGAACTACCAAATTTGGAAAACTTCACTAACCAAGTATTTGATAACGTCTTGTTTACTGAAGAAAATATTGCAAAATTTATTGATAAGTTACCTAATAAAAAGTCGGCTGGTCCTGACGGATTATATATCTTCTTTCTTTTTAAAACGAGTTAAAGATAGCATTCTCAGGCCCCTAATGTATATTTTCCAGTTAAGCATAGACTCGGGTGTGCTGCCACAACAATGGCTTGACGCGAAGATTGTTCCTATTTATAAAAAGAAGGGTAAAAATAATGATCCTGCCAGTTACCGACCAGTAAGCCTAACATGTGTTTGTTGTAAACTTTTCGAGTCCATCATTCGAGATCTTATTATAAAGCATTTGAAAGAAAATAATCTGATCTGCCAGCAGCAACATGGTTTTTTGAAAAAGAAATCGATAGTTACGAACGTTTTAAAATCTCTTGTTGATTGGTCTAACATGCTAGAGGAAGGGAAGGTAGTTCATTGCTGTTATCTTGACTTTGCAAAGGCTTTTGATACAGTATCACACACTAAACTTCTATACAAACTTGATCGGTATGGCATTAAAGGTAAAGTATTAAATTGGATTCGAGCTTTCCTTTCAAATCGTACGCAGTTTGTTGAAGTAAACGGTAGTAGATCGCCAAAAAGCCCAGTTACTAGTGGGGTCCCGCAAGGAACAGTGCTGGGACCAGTGCTGTTTTTGGTCTATATAAACGATATAGTAAGTTGTATTGAGTCGGCAAAGCTTCTGATTTATGCAGATGATGTTAAGTTATATATTGGAACTAAAAAATCAACTATTACTGACGTACTACTTCAAGATGATCTTAGGCGGTTGTATGAATGGTCAGTTAAATGGCAGCTATGTCTAGCCATTCCAAAGTGTTCAGTATCGGTTTTTGGACCATGCATACAACAGCCACACTATCAGCTAAATGATGAAACTTTGCCGGTTACAAACGAAATTAGAGACCTAGGCTTTATAATTTCAGGAAATTTGCAATTTAGTAGTCACTGTTTAGCAGTATACAAAAAAGCATTAGGCGTTCAAGCTTTGATATTTAAATCTTTTAAATCCAGAGATAGAAATTTTTTAGTTAAAATGTTCACGACTTTTGTCCGTCCTATTGCTGAAAGTAGTACCCCAATTTGGTCTCCTTACTTGTTAAAGGACATAGATTTAATAGAAAAAATTCAAAGACGTTATACCAAACGGATTCCTGGACTTGAACATTTTAATTACTTAGAACGTTTAAGCATGCTAGGTCTTAAGTCACTGGAGATTAGGCGGTTGTATACCGATCTGAAATTACTCTACAAAATTGCTAACAACCAAATTGGCATCTCCTTTGATCAAATGTTTCAATATTCCAACCCGGTAAGCACACGTAGTCACAGTTTGCGAATAAGATTACCGAGAAACACTAGGACTGCCTCATTAAATAATTTGTTTCATGTTAGGGTAGTAAATGTATGGAATTCGCTACCCGAGACGGTAGTTACTTCTCCAAGCTTTGATAGTTTTTGTAGGCTTCTAGAGTCATTGGATTTAAAGCGATTTCTAAGGGGTCGGGGGGTCAGTTGATCACCGTGATCCTCCCCCGTCCTGCTCACGTTAATGAAGTTAGCGGTATGTTGTTAGTTGTTTTTCTTTTGTCATGTTTATTTTTTTCTTTCCGTGCTGATTTTCTTTTCAGTTCTGTGATTTGTTTTGCGTTTCATATGTAATTTCATATGTTTATTTGCTAGATTTATATAATTTGTTTTGTTTGCGATTAAACGCTTACCTTCATTTACTTGAGTAAAGATTTCTTTCTTTCTTTCTTTCTTTCTATATATATATATACCCCCGCAAACCGCATTCCCCACCCTTTTTCCAAAAATTTTTTTTCCGCACCTACAGCAAAATTTACTACCGCACCTCAGCAAAGCGCATTATCTCAGTTTAAAGTACGTACGTAACGTAAAAAAAAATCCCATTATTTACTGGTCAATGAAAGTAATCGTGTACAAGTGCATTAAATGCTCGAATGCCATGTTAAATGCTCATTTGCATAATGCAGTTTGGCATGAGAAATTGTTAGTGCAAAAGGGCATTAAATGAAAAAACCATTTTTCTCGAAACTACGATTTTGTATATAATGCCACTTTGCGCGACGGCGACGATATATATATATACAACGCTCACTCTTTCCGTGAAATGTACCGTATATATATATATATATATATATATATATATATACGGTACATTTCACGGAAAGAGTGACCGTTGGCGAAATTGACAAATTGGCGAAATTTCACGAAAAAATGGCGATTTTAGCAAATTTAGCTACATTTGTGGACCTTAAGCTTGAGCATATTTTGCAACTAAATTTAAACAAGCTCATAAACCAACTCTTTCGCGAAAATGGCCTTTGAAAATTGAAAAAATTCCAAAATTGCCTAAAAGTTCAAAACTGTTGGCGAAAAATTCTGCGAGAGTTTATTTCGTGAACGACTTGGTTAATGAGCTTAGTTGCAAAATATGCTCAAGCTTAAGGTCCACAAATGTAGCTAAATTTGCTAAAATCGCCATTTTTTTCGTGAAATTTCGCGAATTTGTCAATTTCGCCAACGGTCACTCTTTCCGTGAAATGTACCGTATATATATATATATATATATATATATATATATATATATATATATATATAGCGCGGCGGGAAATAAAAACCCAAATTTTCGAATTTTCGCTGTAACTTTTTTATTAAGCTACAAATCGAAAATCTAACGATAACTACCATGAGGCCTTGCGAAGAGCTTCAAAATGAGCCATAAAACACCTCTCTAGCACTTACCGTTCGTGGGAAATTTTCGACGAAACAGATGGGAAAAGAAAACCCAATGCGGGAAAAGAAAAGCCATATGCGGGAAAAGAAAACCTATTCTGAATTTTTTGCTTGAAGGGTGCCAGAACTATTTTGACTGCACCATTCGAAAGAGCGGTTTGTTTTTAGTACGTCTGCATTGAAAAATATCAAAATTTGTGCGAAAATCTAAGCCATATTAACTGGCTTATCCCTTGGCAATTTTTTATGGGGAGGGGGCTTCATAGCGGGGCCCCCCAATCGATGGGGGGCTCACCCAAAATGGGGGGACATATTTTTTGAGTGGGTTTTTTGCGTATATACTAACTGCTAAAAATTGCTAAAAAATGACTAATTTTAGGTGTTTTTTATGCTAAAATAGCGAAAATTTAGTCAAAAATGGTAAAATTTGGCAATTTTTGGGGTTATGGGGGGGAGGTCTGGATTTATGGGGGGCTTTTCATGGGGGGGGGGCTCCTCGAATGGGGGGAGGTCGCCGAATGGGGGGGCGGCCCCCCCACCCCCGCCCCACTAGGGATAAGCCAGATTAATATTTAAAAATTTTGTATGTTTAACACGTAAAGATAGGCAAATTTTGGAAATTTTTTTAGATTTGCTTATTTTCTGCAGCTTGAACATTCTGTAATATAGAAAACAAGTTTTTATTGTATTTTGATCCAAACTAGGCCATTTTAACGTAAAAAATAATCAAAATTTGGTCAATATTGCAAATTTGGCTTGAAATGGCACCATGCCACAATTTGATCATCTGGGCTACACAAAACGGATCGATGCCAGATAAAGCCTCCACCAATTAAATCCAGAGGTTCTATTAAACAAATTTAAGTGTTAATATGACCTTTGTTTGTAACGGTTTGAAAAATATTCCATTTTGAAAATTGAGTTTTCTTTTCCCGCATGTGGGTTTTCTTTTCCCGCCGAATGAAGGTAACCCCCAGGTCGCACTACAGGCACTGGAACCAAACAGCATATGCCGACGTAAAGTTTAAAACATATCCTCTGTAAAACCATAATCCGTTTTGCCCTAGGTCTTTCCAGTAGTCCAGGGTGGCACACCAAAGTTGACCATGTCTAACCACCATGTTGGGACCAAAGATTTCAAAATTTTAAAACTCCCACAAAATTTGCTGGGAAGTACCGGAGACTACAATAATACGCCCCCTAGGGTAGTTTTGGACGCTCTTTAAGATAGACTATCAAAATCTGATCTAGCTCATATGGCTGTCTCACACTGCCGATGGGTTTTCTTTTCCCGCATTTCAGAGTGGGTTTTCTTTTCCCGCCGCGCTATATAGTCAGGGGGGGGGGAGAAAAACATGAATAGGGAAGCAAGCCTCCAACTGTTTCTTCGCTTGGATTTGGATCGGTTTGAGTATACCGTTATGTACCGTGGGCAAATACCTATCCAATCGTATAGTCAAACTTCTCTTATATCTCATATTCTCACTCAGCTTTTCGCTTCCGGACAATTTAGGTCCGTTTGTTTTTTTCCGTGTAAGTCACGCTCGGAAAAGGGGCTTTCTTCTGACTTAATGATAGAACGATCTTGACATTTTCAGCCGGTGAAGTTTGGTTTTTCTGAGAGGCAGGGACGTGTTAATGACCTTTTTGATAGTTTTTCGCCGTCCGGCCCGGCATGCCACCTGGCCGGCCGGCCAAAATTGGCCTCATGGCTATTTTGGCCAAAAAGGCCAATTCTGTGTCAGAGTTGCAGAGCACAGGGAACAAGATAGAGAGACGCGGCTTGCAGCGTTTTTTTTTCAAAATCGGATTTCATCAAATTTTCGTCATTTTTATTTTCTGAGCGTCATTTTTATTTGTCCAACGTCAAAAATAAAGTTTTGCAGAAATGCAGTTTTGTTATGATTTTAGGCTATATTCGTAATTTTGGTTGAATTTTTACCTTGTTGGCGTGTGTTGCTTCATATTTCGCATTGTCCCGCGAATATATTCCAACTTACGTACTCATATAATATATACATATATATATATATATATGGTATCTGGTATATATATATAATGTCTGAGCATTAACAATAACGAGAACAACTCGACACAATGTGGGGGGTCTGGGGGGCGGCGCCCCCCAGAAGTTGAAGAAATTTTTTGGTTTTTAGATGAAATCGTCCTTTAAATCTTTAATTCTTTTCATTTTGCACAAACAACAAATATTTTAAAAGTTTACCCTTTTTGAAGGGAAAAATAAGAATTTTTTGCTAACTCGCACGACATTTTAAGCTTTTTCTATCCAAAAATCTGGTAAAAACGTTGGCTATATACGTATATATATACGCACTCACGAAATTTTGTTGACATGCCTTTTTTCTGTTTTTCCTGTTTGCTTTTACTTACCTTCAAATCGCAACGACAGAGCTGTCCTCCAGATCCATCCCTAGTAGTTATAACATTTATGCAATAAACGTTCTTAAACAACCTATCCTGGCACATACGTATATAAGCTCTCATTCCATTCTAGCTGAGATAATCCGAAGAGAAAGTTTTTAAAGAAAATATTCCGCGAAATTGGTATGAGAAACTTGCATCAAAAAATGCAATTGAAGTATGTAGCATAAAGACTCGTAGCCTGTGGCTTTGTATATATAATAATAGATATACTGATTGACTGTTCAAACATCGTCGAAGCTTAACATCACTAAGACAATATATATAGAGCGGGGGTTTGGGGGCGGCAGCCCCCAAAATTTGAGAATTTTTTGAAAAATCACTGTTAAAACGTAATAGAAACTTTGCATTCTTGTTAAATTTGAGTGCTACTTCCACATTTTGGCTTGGTCATTCTGTCGTCATTTTTATTTTGGCGTCGTCAAAACTATTGTTCATTTCTGCAAACGACGCTATTTTTGACCAAAAAAAAACCTAGGCGGCTTGTTGCATAAGAAGCTTTGGGTTGGGTACCATGGAATAGCGAGGGCGACTTGCGATATCTGGCCGGGACCGTTCTGGCGGCCGGCCCAAAGGAAGTCGGTCCAAATGGCCATTTTCGGAAAAATTTCTAAGTCCCAACTCCATTGAAAATATTCAAAATAGGCCTAAATATGCTGTTTTGGGCGATATATTGGGACGCATATAAGGGTTATCGGGGTCGCTGAACACGATGAGCGTAGTCGCAACGCGGTGCGGTGCTGCTATCGTGCTGCACTGTCAAGCAGCAACCATATAGAACTCTGGTTGTAGACTTACTTGAAACTAGGGATGCACCGGGGCCTGGCCCCGGCCCCGGTGGTCAGGCCCCGGTACCGGCCGGGGCCAAAAATTAGCAAAATTTTATATCTGGCCGGGACTGTTCAGGCGGCCGGCCCAAAGGAAGTCGGTCCAAATGGCCATTTTCGGAAAAATTTCTAAGTCCCAACTCCATTGAAAATATTCAAATATATTTTCTCACTCCACTCCACATCTTCAGCTGTAGTATCTTTCCCAGCTCTTGTATCTTTCCCAGCTCTAGTGGACCCAATGTGGGGGGAAACATGGTCAAATTTTTTACTGGGTGTACGCAGGGGAAAACCACTATCGCCATGTGATAGAGCAAATCAAATTATGCCCGCATGCCAATTTATAGTAGCCAAAGTTTGATAGTTGGTTAGATATAGACTTGCAAACTTTCGAAAATCCTTAGCATTTTGGCCAATTTTGGGAGGTCAACTTTGGTCAAGTACTGTACTTACAGAATCAAACTTAGAAACCAATATGGTACTGTAGGGTATACTTTTAGACTTGCTCTTTCTAATGGGCTATATTAAGCAGCTGCAGCTGCTATGGTTGGGGAGTAGGCGACCATGTTTTTCCCCTTCTTTTCCGCCATGTTTTTCCCCCTTCTGACTATATTAGGGATCGACCGAAATTCCGGTTCCGGTACTTTTTGGTTCCGGTTTTTGAAAACGTACCCGAACCGGAACAAATTTTAGCCTATTGTCAAAAGTTAAATTTATTAAAATTTTCATAAATTTTGTCAAATTTCTTCAAAACTTTTTCGAAAAATTGTGATTCTCTTCTAACCAGAATGTTATTTTCTGAAAAATTTTCGCCTGCGGCGCTATTGCATTTACGTACTTTGGAATTGGTAATAATAATGTCTATTGTTATATAGTAATCTTAATCATTGTAGCATAGTTTTTTCCCCGACCTTCCCTTAGGCACCCCAAGAGTTTCCACCAAAGAACAATTTAAAATTATCCAACGAATATTTTCAGTGTCATAGGGGTCGCGGCAGCGACCCCTATAATATGTGTCAAAAGTCCCTGGAGACACCGTAAAATAAGCTGCGCAGAGGCTGCGCAAAATCCTGCGCAGATCCTGCGCAGATTTCATGCGCAAATTGTAGAGCACATCGAGTTTAGTATGTGTGCGAAGTTTCAGCCCCGTATCACTTTCCGTTAAAAAGTTGCGCCCCGGACCGGTTATGGCGGCGATGTTTTTTTCCGGTTTCTCCTATTTAATGGTCGTATTGTCCTGACTTTCCGCCTCTTTCACGTAATCTGCAGCGGAGGCCGGACCTAAAGGGGTATAGGGTCTGGTAGTACCCCATGCGCCATTTAAGAATCGCTACTTTTTTGCGCCGCAGGTGCGCCACAGCGCCGCAGCGGCGCCGCAAAGTCGGCTCAGAGCGAAAAGTGACCATTTTTGTGGTCGCTGCGCAGCTCGAACGTTAAGAGCTGGAGCCGATTTCTTTTTATATTCAGAAACTACATATATTGAACTAACTAAATAGCTAAGTCTCGTTTCTCTATCACTTCCCATGCGACCACAGTGGCCGGTCAAAAATGGTGAAAATTCGAAAAATGAAAAATCGAAATTTCTCGCTGTGTATTCAACTTAGAAAGCTCAATTCTTTCATACAAAGGTTTTCTGGCACGGCGAATTGATTCACGTAAGCAGTTTTGCCGTCGGACCCACCCATATTGCTGGGCTGGTTCTACTTTGCTGTCGGGAGGGTCAAGTCGGTACCGACTTCCAAGAACACCATATAGGACTGTGCATAGCCTCCCAAAACTTTGTCCATAGGGGTTTCCTGGTGTGCCCAGCTCATTTCCGGTGTCCGTTTTGCCGTCCGACCCACCCATTTTGCTGGGCTGGTTCCACTTTGCTGTCGGGAGGGTCAAGTCGGTACCGACTTACAAGAATACCATATAGGACTGTGCATGGCCTCTCAAAACTTTGTCCATAGAGGTTTTCTGGTGCGCCCAGCTCATTTCCGGAGTCCGTTTTGCCGTCCGACCCACCCATTTTGCTAGACTGGCTCCACTTTGCCGTTTGAAGGGTAAATCGGGTAGGGGGTCAAGTGGTCAAAAATAAAACTTTTCAAAAGTGGTCAAATTTGGTACCAAATGAAAGCCCGCATCGAACTGAGCAACTTTTGTCATAGAAGTGCGTACCTAAAGTGGCTGTAGAGAGCTGTGGTGGGGTGGGGTGGGGACTTAGGCGATTTTAGGTCAAAAATTAAAATTTTCAAAAGTGGTCAAATTTCGAGTCAAATGAAGGCCCGCATCGAACTGAACAACTTTCGCCATAGAACCACCCACCCAAACTTGCTGTGTCGGATTTATATATATACTTGCTTTCTCAACCGGAATTTAAACGACAGACATAGGCCCAACACACATATTATATATCCCCTTTTGTG